>VYZV01004649.1:186238-271304 GCA_013401275.1 Pandion haliaetus | reverse complement strand
CCTTGTTTTGACTTGATTTGTAGTAAATTAAATTGATTTTGTTTCTTCCCCAAGTTGAGCCTGTCTTTTGCCCGTGACCATAAGTGGGGAGTGATCCCTCCCAGTCCTTGTCTTGACCCACGAGCCTGCCTTTGGATTTTCTCCTCATCCCACCGTGGCCAGGCGTGGGGGTGGGGGGTGAGAAAGAGGCTTCATGATGCTTTTTTACCGGCTGGGCTGAAACCAAAACCACAACAATACCCCAGAAATAAGCATCTCAAATCAGATTTAAGCTATGTCCAGCGGGGTGGGTTTTTTTCCTTCTTACAATTTCCCTTTTAAAGTCTAGAGGACAGAGGAAAATACAGAATCATTAAACATAGAACAGTGTCTTTTTACTGGTGTCTGTTACAGTGTTTGGTGGCATTACAGGAAAAAAGGAAAGGTGTTTCTTAGGACAAAGTCTAACACATTCTTCTTTTTAATCATATTTCCAAGCTAAGGCAGTGTGATTAGCTATTCTTTTGGTCCCATGACTTCCTGGAACAAAGAGTCTGGGCTCCAAGGGACATTTTCCTCCACTTACGGTAGAAGAACCCACATCAAATTCATTTTTTATGACTTCCATAGAGATGTGTGGATTGTGACAGTGTGGGAGCTGGAGTTAATTTTAACTGAATTGTGGCCTAGAAAATATAGTTTCTTAATAAGCCTGAAGTATACATCAGATCAGAATTTCCATTTCCAAAATTTGGAATGAGTTACTCATCTGTGAAGCTGACAACAGCTTCCATGTTTAAGTGCTAAACAGCTTTTATTGAGCCAACTTTTAGAAGGTGCTAATATCTAGATCCACATGTCTTCTATGTTTGCAATGGCGGATACTCAAAAAGAAGCATAATTTGGCTCCAAATGAGTTGATATAACAAAAAAGTTCACATTCTTCCTATGTCACTGCTGCCTGAAATAGATATAGAGGCAATTTATTCAGAATAAATTATTGCCAGCCTTAGCTAAAATAACTTGCTCTGTGAAGCTTCCTCATGTACGTAACCAAAGGGAGCTGTCTGGTTACATCTGTTTTTGCACATCTTTCAGATATATCACATACAAAATCCAGCATTTGGGGATATTGTGTCATTGGTGACACTCTCTAGGGAACTCTGGGTTCATAAACCAATGAACAGATTACATCCACCCATATATGTAGTTTTTTCATCTGTGACAGATGCAATATTGATAATGTTCTTCATTGTAATATTTAATGACAATCTTAATTTAATAATTGATGGTTGTATAATTTAATGCAAAAAGTTACTTATACACAGGAGGTTGGAAAATGTTCTTCATTTTGCTTAACTGTTTAAGGACACCTTGGGAGTGAAGAAACAAGTGAAATTGCTTGTGAAAAAATGAAGAATATGGATTGGTCAGTGTTTTGGGTTTGTGTGGCGGGGTTTTGGTAGCAGGGGAGGGGCTGCAGGGGTGGCTCCTGTGAGAAGCTGCTAGAAGCTTCCCTGGCTCCAAGTTGGACCTGTCTCTGGCCAAGGCCAAGCCTATTGGCGATGGTGGTAGCGCCTCTGGGAGAACATAGTTAAGAGGGGAAACCTGCAGTGGAGAGGGGAGTGGGATGTGAGAGAAACACCTATGAAGAAGGAGGGGGAGGAGGTGTGCAGGAGGAGGGGAAGCAGCCCATGGACGTGAGTGGGGGAGCAGATGCCCACCTGCAGCCCATGGAGGAGCCCATGCCGGAGCAGGGGGATGCCCCCGAAGAAGGCCGTGACTCCATGGGAAAGTCTGTGCTGGAGCAGTCTGTGCCTGAAGAACTGCAGCCCGTGGAAAGGACCCATTCTGGAGCAGATCATGAAGGACTGCATTCCACAGGAGGGACCCCACGGTGGAGCAGGAGAGGTGTGAGGAGTCCTCCCCCTGAGGAAGAAGGAGCGGCAGAGACAACGTGTGATGAACTGACCCTAACTCCCATTCCCTGTCCCCCTGCACCGCTGGTGGGGAGGAGGTAGAGAATATTGGGAGTGGAGTTGTGCCCGGGAAGAAGGGAGGGGTGTGGGTAAGGTGTTTAAAGAGTTGGGTTTACTTCTCATTATCCTTGTTTTGATTTGATTGGTAGTAAATTAAAATGGTTTTGTTTTTTCCCCAGGTTGAGTCCATCTTTTGCCAGTGACCAGAAGTGGTGAGTGATCCCTCCCTGTCCTCGTCTCTACCCACGAGAGTTTCGTTATATTTTCTTCTCCTCATCCCACCGGGGCCGTGGGGGGGAGGAGTGAGCAAGTGGCTTCATGGTGCTTTGTTGCCAGCTGGGCTTAAGCTGCAACAGTCAGTTGAATTGTAATGTGGCATTATGTATTTGGACATATCAGTTAGAGGTGGATGCAGGAAATCCAGTATATCTGGATTGAAGTTCCTTTGCCTTTAGCTCGTTTATCATTCCACCAATTTTCTTTGAGGCACAAATGCACTCATCTGCTTCATTCTCCCACTTCACAGAAGCATGTCCTCTCCTTAAATAACTCTCCAAGACAGTTATTGCTCCTCTAGTGCCTTCCAACTAGGCAACCCCACTACAGGACCTCCAGTAATGACCTATGTTGTCTTGCCTTACCTGCTCTGCTCCTTCTCTGAAGGCTATGGAGAATGATGCACCCAGGTTTGCTTGTGCAGGAAGAGAAGATATGCGAGACTGGGGATCTCTAAGCTCTCCATAGAGAGTATTAATAAGCTTTATGTCACTCTCTTTTTTTCTTTTATTTTTCCAGGAGGTGGCTTGGGTAGAAAATTGTCTGAGCTACGCTGAAGAGCCGGGGATAGAAAGAGCTGGTTTTTTTGCTTTTCAGCTAGCCAGCTGCAGCTTTGCTCACATTTCTGTCTAGTTTTGCAACAACACAAGCTGGGGTGTTTCCATTTCTATTGCCCACGTCCTTGTGCAGCACTTACACCAATGTCAACCTGGCAGACTGCCTTAGGATGGGGCACCTTGCAGAGTGCAGGCTGCAAGGATGTGTGGGTGTTTTGAGAAATAAGTTTGTGTCTTCTTTCTTTCTGATAGTCTATCGCATACCTCTGACAGAGATAGAGGAATTTGTATCAGTCATCAAGTCCTTCCTTTTTTAGAAACATCAGGCTTTTCAGATGTGGCCTTCTGCTGAGCCCACATGTGTTAGGGTCGGGGAATGCAACTGAGGCATTCCTAGTGCATGCTGATGTAAATACCTGGTGAATGGGTTCTGGGGATTTTCAAGGTTTATTTGCAAGACAGACCACAGTGGAGTAGTTTCTAGCAGGCAAGGTGTAGACTTTCAAAGTCTTACTTAGGTCACAGAGTCCAAAAATGACACCTCGTGTTTCTGTACTGTGCTTTACTGAATGAAAGATGAGCTCAGATTCATCCTCAGCAGATGCACACTGTGCCAGTGCTGGCTTTTGTAAGGAGACTGTTACTCAATGAATTTTCAACGTTTCATCAGAGCAGAACTGTGGGAAACATCACATGAAAGTAATACAGCATTTAAAAGATATTAAAAAGGTGAAAAATATACCTGTGGGAATTGTCTCATAATTTTATTATCCAAACCTCAAGTATTTGCCAAACTGGACTGGAAATCTCAGAGGACTGGCTAGCTCACAAAATTTCCGCTGCTTTGCTAAGGAGAAAATAGGGCAAGTGCACATTTTAATTCTGAGCACTTTGTTTCTTCTGTTTCTAGTCTGTAACTGAGCAAAGGAAGTGCAGATGTATATGAAACTGAAATCGAAGAAGAAAAGGATCTGCTTTTCTAACCATCTTGGCAGTTGTCCAGGTGTTTTAGGTGGTGTAAATCGGGAAAGCTGTGTGGCAGGCTAAGGAGCCACTTCAGTTTACACCACATGAGAATCTGGCATGTAGCATTTGACAGGTTTTTGGAATTCAGATTTTAAGGAGAGAAAATGTAAGGCTTTTATTTAAGTACTCAGGTGCAAATATAACCTGAGCTCTTCTTAGTTGTCTGAAAATATCTAGCTCTTTACAAGCACACTCAGAGAATTAACGTAAAAATTAGCCAGAGGCCCTCCCACATCAGCATTATAGCATCACTTTTGCATAGTCATGCCTGTCCTAGTTGTTCAATGACTGCCCCCATAGCCCCCTTTTTAAGCTAAATTCAGCTATAACTGACTAATTAAGCAACTTTGAGATGTATTTGAGAACCTATTGACTAAAAAGTTACATTTTTTCAAAGCTGAAAGTGTTGCCTTAGGGGAATTAAGTCAGCCCTTTGAATTTTTTAGTAGCATAGCTTTCTGCTCAATAGGTTTTGAAATACATCTCAAACTCAATTAGTTATAGTGTATTTTAGCCCTGGAAAGTGGTTGGTTTTCTCCAGGCATGGACACCAACTAGTAAGGCTTGCTGCAGGCGTGCCACTTGCACACCAGGCTGAGTATGCCAGTGCTGCTGCAGGTACAGCAAGGCAGATGATGGTGGGTTGCAAGAAGCTGGCTGTCACTAATGGGGACAGGGTGCAGGAGACTGAACTGCTGGTTGAGGCACCTTGTGCAAGGGTTTACATGCGTGCTAGGTGTCTAAGGTCCCCTCCTCAGCTCTCTTGGATGTCTTAACCATCTTGCCATCAGCAACAATGGAAGCCAAGGCAGTGCTGATGAGATCCTGTTGCTGCAGTGGGTGTCTAAGGTAATTTTAGGCTCTGTGGGAATATTCTGCTTGAGAAATGTGCAGGACCTCTGCAGGTCCTGTATCTTCTCTGATAGCCCTGTACAGATGTGCCAGATACTCTAGGACAGCTCACGTAACCAGACACCTATGTTTAGGCAACTTAGTTTTTAGTCTGATGTGCCTGTACACACCTTTTTTTTTAATCTTGAGCTGAATCTTATGTGGCAAGCCTGCACTGTGGTGTGCCTAAGCACACTGACCTCCTTGAGCCATTCCAGGCTCAGGAAAGTGCTCTGCCTGAGCCTGGTCTGCATGGCAGGATGACACAGAGAGTCCTACTGCTTTTGGGCTTGTAAATCTTTCCTCCTTCTCAGCAGAAGCAAAGGTGCTCTGCTAGACTCCTGGTTGCTTCTCTCTGTGCTCGCTGCCCTGAACCCTCAGAAGAGTTCTCCATCTGTGTGGAGAAGAGCATTTGGACTAGAATTAATGACCTGAGTGCTTAATTACCTGTAGATGCTACTTGAAACTTACTGGTTTTACACTATAAAGGTGAATTCATATAATTCAGCAGCATATTCTGCCACAAAAAATACTTAGAACAAATGTCCATAGATACCACATTGCCCTTTAAAATCAGATATCACTCTCTCTGCTTTTATCAGCACAGATATTTTGTTAATACTCACATTAGCCAGTTCTCTCACTGAAGACTATTATCAGTCAATAGCATGCTCCTTTTCTAATATCGTAAATACAAACTTAACCTGTCTACTAGATTTATGGGACTATTTTTTTCTGAGTCTTGTCTATTGCCTTTTTTTCCTTCTTCAGAGCTGTTTTTTTTCTTTTCTAAAGCCATGCAGAGACATATTTTGAGAAAGACTTTGACTAACACCTGTTTGACCTGCAGGTTGGAAATCTTTTCTATTGGCTCTATGCTGCCAGACTGAAACAGTATGAAAATACACACAGACTCGGATGATTACTTCTGAGTATTGACGTTAAGGTTTTTGAGCAGAATTTTAAATTCACCTTCTGAACCTAGGGCTAAAGCAGGGACATAATTGATCTGAGAACTTGTCAGAAATTATTCTCTTTTCTGTCACTGTTTCTGTTCTTGATTTTCCCCCAAAGTTCTTTATTATGTTTTTGAGTGTTTTTGAAGTAAATCTGTGTTTGAGATGGTCCAGGTCCTGTGTATCTACTGTGATAGAAGGAATAATTCAAGTAAAACAAAAATTATTCTAACTTCCCTTCAAATTCAAAGCAAGCCTGCTGTAAATATTTCTAGATAATTTCAATGCTCAGCAGTTTTTGCGCTCTTTAAAATCTGTGCAAAGTCATAACGAGAGAGGAAGGCAACTCCCCCATGCCCATTAATAAGGAAAATGACCTTAAAGAAAGATAAATTTCACAAATGTATTATTTCAGTTACCCAAAACTAAACAAATACCAGTCTAAGTATAACTGGAACAAAGCCAACGTTAACAAAAATTATATAATACTATAGGAACCTTAGTCAATACCGAAAGCCATAATTCGTCATGAGGATGAAGTCAGAAAAACCCCCATTCCTTCTTTTATGAAGTCGTGATAGAAGAGTAGATAGGATCTTACTGATGGGTAAGAATGAGAGTGACTGTTCAAGACCCAATGACACTGACTGGACTGGTGTGCCTGTGCTAGGATGTGTTTAAATCTGAGCATGGCTGGAGTGTCCAAAGGTATAGGCAGCCTCTGACCACCATGAGTGCTAACTGGGATACCTGCATGTGCTACAGCATTGTTCTCAACAAATCTGACCCCTCAGCAGAGCTGCCTGAATTACTTGCCAGGACTGGTTTTGTTTGATGAACTTAATTATTTTTTTTTCTGCTTACAGCTTATCCACAAATGGCTTTGAGATTTGTTTAAATTTGTTAATATTTTTGTGGGCATAAATAAAACCTTAATGAAATAATTAGCTGCTGAGTTGATGGTATATATTTATGGCATAGGAATAGTCTCTGAACTCTGGTGATACTGTCCCTGCTCCATAACTGGGAAGTCCGCAGTTTATATGCAGTGATCTCTGCCCTGTTCAGGGCATTCAGAAATACTTGTTACTGCTTGGGAACAAAGTAATCATTTACAGTGCTAATAACGTTATAGATGCTTGTTCAAACCAATATTTATGAATTTTTTGCTTTCCATGACTGATCACACAGCTCTCGGAGTTTTGCCAAACTGCGGGGACACCAGTGAAACAAGCCATGGGGCTTTATTTGGAAAAAAGCATTAAATTTTTAAAAGCTGCTTTTGCTTTCTCTACTTCTTGTGAAAGCAGACCACTTATGAGAACATACTAGTCATCCAAGAAACAGACAATAAAGAGGGTTGGGTGTTCCCTATAGCTCTAGGAAGAAGCAGTATTTATAGGTGGAAACCTTTACTATTTTAAAACATCTGTAATGTACATAGGCATAGTAGGTCTTTCTTGTATTTGGCCAGAGACTGGCAGTCACAGAGTATTATGAAGGACCGAATGAACTATTCCAGGTCAAAACATAGTAAACATTGACCTTTTGCTAATTTTTTTCCCCAGAAAGCCTGTTTTCAGCAAGAAAGGAGGCTTTTTTTTTGTTTTCAGAGAACAAGGATTAGTAATATTTCATTTGACCAATTTTTTTTCCCCTTTTCTTTCAGGTTTGCTTAGGAAAAAATATTTCCATAAATTTTTAATTCCTTTCATAATTTTCCCTGAACAAACAACAATACTCTTTTCTTACTTATGCTAATAAATGGAACTCAGTTGTAATGAGGCAAAGCAATATTTGTGTTGCAGCAGAGCAAAATTTTAATCTTTTAAAATGATCTAGAAAGTCCAGCAAAATCAAATGGACTTCCTTTTATTAATGAATGCTTTCAAATGAGATCAGTTATCATGTGCAAATAGTTCTGTTGGAGTCTTTTGACTTACGATTTCTTCTGCCTGGTCTATGCAGTATATTAACATACTACTTTATCTTTTGGTTGCTGAAATAATGTTCCAGAACATGAGCTGGATTTTGTAAACAAGACTTGGAGGGTTTTTTTTAATTGTATCAAATAGTATTCTGGGCACAAAAATGTGTTCAGGCTGGCTAGATCTTGTCTTACTTCCTTGGAAGCAGTACAGCGGGAAGCTGGGCTATCATTGCAATCTTTCCCCTCTACCTCCTTCTTTCCAGGAACGGTAGTGAGTGGAATTACAACTATCCCACCACAAACAAACCGCTTGGCCCGAGTCAAGGCACACGTACCCAGTATCTGGCTTCAACATAACACAAGGGTATCTCTTACCATTGTTTTAACCTGTTGAAATATTGGTGGATTTTTTGGGGTTGGTCGTAATAACTAAGCCACCGTGGCAAAATGTGGGAAACCTTATGTCACCTTGTTGTGGGACCTCCCGTCTGCTCTTTCCAGTTCACCAAATCCTCGTGCACCCTGCCCCTTTCGTGATCATCACGCAGCCCACCCGCTTATCCAGCACTCCTGGGAGGAGCGGCACCAGGTTGTTGACAGCGTCCAGCAGATGGAAAATCACTGCCCTTCGCCTGCAGCACTGGAGATGCCCTGCTAAGAGGGTGTCTGCTGGTGCAGGGGCATGGCTCTGGCAGGGCAGCCCCAGGGGGAGATGCCTCTGCTGCACGTGGCCCCGGGGCACTGGTGGCTAACCCTTGTGGTTGCAGGGAAGCCACCAGTGCTGGAGCGGGGCTGCCCCCAGCCCTGAGACTATGCCAGGACACCAGCTGATCCTCTGGTCTCAGGGACCAAAAAGCCCTGAGAACACATCGCCAGGTCTAGATCATAAACAACATGAGTGTTCAACTGCTTATGCTCTTAATGACATCGTATTTAACTTACCGCAAGTCCTATATAAATAAACCTAATTAGTTGTCTTTTACCTTTATACATCTGAATGATGTGTCAAGTTTTCCTTTTGCTTTTCTTTTCCAGACAAAGGGGAAAGTGTGTACAAATTTTATGAGTTAGTACTAAATGGCTAAAGTAGACATAATTAGGAGCTGGGAGCCTCTCTGGACTAATTATAGGGCACAGTGTTTCACTTCCCTCTAACTTGTTCAAATCCAGCCTGGATCAGTGGTAACAAAGAGCCTGGGATGGCGACCGGCCAACGTTGTGGAGTGTTAAATTAGCGGGCTGTTCTTTGTCCCTATTCCTCCTAATGGACAGATGTTCATACAAACACCCTCACCTTCCTCACTGGCACCCGCTGGCACCCTCAGCGAAGGCACCGGCAGCCATGAGGGATGGTGACTCCCCTGACCTCCCCCTCCCTCCTGGGCTGATCGCTCCCCTGTAGCCCTGTGGCCAAGTCCCAGGTTAGGAGAAGCTTTTTCCATGTGGGCTGCAGCCCCAGAACTGACTTTGTAGACAGTCAAGATGTGCCACATTAGGATGTTAAATACACTGAATAAAGTCCCCAGTCAGCACAATGCCTAAGGGTATGCCTGGTTTTAAATAAAGTTGTCCAGCAGACATGAAATTAAGCTTACTCTTTAGTACTGTGCTGCTTTCAGACTGGAAGGAGCAGTTTTAAGTAGTAGACATCTCAGTTATGCAGGAAAGGAGATTTTTTTTTGTTGTTGTTCTTGTGGGTTTTTTTTCACCTTTTGTAAAAGGAGTAAGTGCATATCTCATTTGTTTGGAAAGATAATACTCTGGTTAGGTAATCCGTTGTTTTGAAGGATCTTGCTTTTATTAGGGAAAACAGTATCTGTATCTATCCGCTTAGCTATTTGCAGGACACTTATCTCTGCAGTGTCTGAAAGCCAAGCATGATGATTAAGACTTGCATGGAATGCTAACATCTTTAAATCCTAAATGAGAACCGCATTATGGGATAAGTTCAATTTCATGTCATAGTGGGAAAACTAGAGCCTTGCTGAAGATGAGCTGGGTATTGAATCCAAGCTGTGCTAACTTTGTGTGCTGGGATTTTTTTTTTTCCCCTTTTAACTTTCTGTTTATTAGAGACTTTAGACCTTGATAGGTTATAAAACTTGAGGAGGGGGAAAAATGATATAATAAAACCAAGCAGCATCAACGGAGTGGAGAGCAAGAACCACCTGCCACTCCATGAGCTGCAGCTGAGGAAGGGTACAAAAAGAAATGATTGACACCGGCACACAAACACACGCCCTGACTAGACACAGCAATATAGCTCAATAGCAGAGTTATAGCCTGTGACGAGATGAAAGAATACAGGCTTTAAAAGTAAAACACTTTGTGAACATAAACTCCCCATATATTGCAGCGAGTCCCCGAGGACCAACAGTGTGCTCCGTGCCCCTCCTTCGCTCCTGCTTGCTACAGATCCCTCGCTGCAAGCAGCAGGCAGGTTCAAACAAGGTCAGAGTGTCTGGTTTCTTGGCAGGAGCTGTCCTTTCTGCAAACTTAATAAATGGAGTCCAGGTGCAGAAGATATTCTTTGCAAATATGTCCTCCATTGCGCCTGTAATGTTTTCCATTGCCTGGGCTGTAGCTCCCAGGTTGTATTAGTCCCCTGCTGATCAGAAAGGGGTCTGACAATGACCAGTTGCCAAGAGAAGGAACTTAATCAAATTAGAATGCATAAAAATTAACACATTTCCGAAAAACATATCAAGAATTCAGAGCTGCATGCAGCTGCCTAGAGCAGAGGTCTTGAACACCCTGCCCATAGGCTGGAGTTTCACTTCTTTGTGGGCCATATGGCACATGAAGCTTGAAAACATGCTTACTTTAGAAATAAACGCTGTTCACCCACCTGGCTACAAAGCCAACCTTTAAAAACAAGATAAGCATAACAGAAAAGAGTTCTCTTCCTTATGTGAAATGAGAACTCTGGGAAAAATTAATTCCTTCCCACTTTTTCCTCCTTTGCACTGCAGTGCACTGCACTGGGATGTTCACTCTGAAGCCTAATAATGATACAAATCTCTGTCAAAATGACCAGTTTTTGTCAAAAGAACCAGGGAACAACAAAGAAATAGAAGACTAGAAGAGATGTCCTAAATCAACAAATGCAGTTCTTTGCCGTCAGCGATAATAATCTTACTATAATATGACCGATCAAGCTTAGTTTGATAATGAGTTGAGAAAGGAATTAAGCTGCTGAATGAAAAAGTGGGACTTGCTGATGGGAAGCAAATTCAGAAGCAAGAAAGTTAGGGCTGGAAGAAAGAAACAAAAAAGGAAAAGTAAAAGGGGAAGGAAAAAAGTTAAAAAAAAAATAGAGAATCAGTGGGAGAAAGTAAGAGGGTACCAAAAAAATGGGAACAAATGGCCAAAATACCAAAAGGTATACTTTCTTGCTGGTGATAATCAGTATGACTTGAATGACTGCTGTTGACAGCTATGAGCCTTGTTATTGCATATGAGATATATGCCAGTTCTGATTGCAATATAACTTTCTCTGTAATATCACTGCTATTATATACTTAATGTAACACAGGGTCATAAATTTCTGCTTCAGAGTTAAATTAATCTCCCTATTAATATAAGTAGTTATAGTCATGTTACATACGAATTTTCATTTGATGGTGTTTGCTTCTTGGGGACACGTGAGTTTTACAAAAAAGTGGTGTTTTATCTTGAATTTTACATTTGGAGACACAAACAGTGTATTTGCACAATTAGTCACATGCAGGTTGTATCTGGTTAGGGACCACGAGTCCGTAAGTGGCGTTATTTTTCTTCCTGACTGGACGAATCATGCAGCTAGTCAACGTGGGTCAAATTCTGAATTGTAACACACTGCGTTACTTCACTGCGTTACACTGCGTTACTTCATGTCTGTGTTGCCCAGTCAAAGACACAAAACCGCACCATGGGGTTTAAAAGGCTAGCCCACTGAGACATTTGCAAGGTACAATTTAACTGGGTTTTCATACCATTTGCAGTTTAAAATCCAACTTTATTATTGGCTCACTCAAATGGCAAATACATGGAAAGTTGTGAGTGACATTAGGCAAGATACATGAACCTAGTAAATTAGTCATCCAGCTGTGTTATGAAAACAGTTTTTTCCTGGAATGTTTGCTTTCAACTTGCCAAGCAATGCTCCAGCTTTCTACGGGGCAATTCTGAGCAAAGCGTGGTAACAATGCCTGACTTACTGATAGCTTTGTCCTATGCGGAGTGGCTGGTAGGCTGGTCCCAGCAAGCTGACTTTCCTTTGCAAATTGCTCAGGACTTGAAACTGTCTCCTGTCACTGCCCCTCATTTCACATTAACCTTAACTGATGCCCAGAAGGATCTAACTGCAGGGCACTGGAAACAAATGTACCAGAAATCCATCCTTCCACAGTTTTACCACCAGGCATTAGATATATCAGAGATCATTCTATTTAATTTATGAGGTGTGAGAATCAAATAACCTATATAAAAATTTATGTTGTGTCTCAAGATGTCCAATCGAGATTGAAATATGTCTGGTTAACTTCCAAATAAATTGACTCCTCCAGAGTTTTCTCTGAATTTTTCTCCCAGGCTAGAGTGTGATTGAGTTTTATAGGTTTAACATTGTGAAGTAGCACCTCAGAGAGAGTAGAATTGAGATATTTGCCCATACCATAGGCATATGCTATCGTTTCAACACCAGTGAGGGGGACTCACTTTAGAGGGGGTTTATGACTCTGCTTTGTATGTAATTACTGATTAAAATGGTACCATAGCAATATTTAAAGAGAATCAAGCCTGATCTATTGAAGGATGGAGCCAGTGTTGCGGGAATTATTTGTGGATGAACCCATGCTCTACAGCCAGAAGAAATTCAGCTGTCATCTTCAGGTTAACTGGGATGGGAGAAGAGGAGATGTAATTACACTTTTGAGTCACATTCTCCCACAGAGGTGAACCAATGCTGACACTTGTGAATCCATCCAGCCAGAGATCCCTCTCCTCAAAAACATAAGCAAAACGTCTATGAAGGCAATTTGAGGCACTGAGCATCCTCCTCCGGTGTGCCCTCACAGGGACCCCTGCAAGCTGCTGGGCCGTGCGCTTGGTGGGATCCACAGGTCTTTCCTCATGGCTGGGTTGGTGCATCAGGCTGTGCTGGGCTTTCATTCCTCTCTCCTGCAGCACTAGTGCCAGAGCTGAACACAGGAAAACTTTGTCCAGCCTGGAGAGGCACGTGTGCAAAGTGGAAACCAACAGTCCTTCTGGACATGGGTGTATGTTCCCCCTTTGGTGCCTCTTTTTTTGTTGCTGGTGTATCATCATGCCTTGAAATTTATATGGTAGCTCTGTTTATGGCTGGAAAGCTGGATTTTTGCCTTGATGTGTGTATAATGTAGTTGAAACGAGGACAATATGGAGGAGAGCAGATACAACACAAGCAAGGGTTTGGTAGTGATGGGGAGACGAGCTGTGTTGGTAAGGGGACAGCTTCAGCAGAGATGTTGGTTGTGCGCACACTGATCAGGAGGGATTAAGCAGAGATTAAGCAGAAATCCATTGCAAATTCTTCAGTATCATTGAGCCTAAACCTAGCATTTTTAATGCTCTTCATCCATCCCTAGCAAACACTTGGGGTAAAGTTAATCACACCTTACTATCTGGCAAAGGAATTTGTGCAAAGACTGCACCATCTTCTTGAGTGCTTTTTCTTCTGGAAATGGCAAAAGCAAGATTAGAGAATTGGCAGAAGAACTGTGGTCTCACAACCTATTACTTTTTACGCCGAAATCTTTCCTTTACTCTGTGGCAGAAGTTGAGTTTTATAGTGCTGGGAAGGGGAGCAGGGGGACAGCTTTCCCTTACCTTTCACTTTGTGTACCATTTCAGGCTTTGTCTTGATGATTTTAACGAATTCTGTAAGGTCTGCAAAGCAGCAAAACAGAAACATCTAAATCTCTGTTCTTTTTGTGAAAATTTACGACTGGCACAATGATTACACTTCCTCAGGGCTGCTAAATTCGGTGGGTACTCCCCCACTGAAAGTTATAACAGATTTCATTGACTATGTGTAGTAAATTTGACCCATGATTCCACCTGTTTTCCTTTGCCTTGTTTTAATTCCTGCCCCTCCACTTCACTCCTTTCATCAGCTCTTGTTTAACTTTGTCCTGTCCTTGATTTTTTGCTGGAATAATCTAGCTCTCTTGGGCTCAGTCTTCAATAGAAAGGAAAAAAGTTACCTAACATGTCTTACCTAACAGCCCTGTTTTTTCCAGTAAAGGTGAGAAAGGTGGTTTTCTTTTCAGGCCTCCCAATTCTTGTCCTTTCTTCTGAGATTGGTCACTAGTGTGGAGATGGCTTTGTGTTGCGGTTTCCTCTTTCACAGTTCTGCGCAGAACTGGGTTATGACCACCTTGTACCTAGGTCGCTGTGCAGCTATCCATTCAGAAAGATTTCCAGTGATAACCAGCGATGTGTTTTGCTTTGAAGTGTTGATAACAGCTATTGTTGGGTTGTTCCTGTCCTGGTGAGTTTACATAAACAATTGTGTATGTGTGTGAGATAGCAAAGGGGGAAGAAAACAGATGGAAGAGAAGTATGGAAGTACTGGGGAGCGGATGAGTTTGCAGCACATGGGTAAGGGAAATGCTGGGAGAAATAATTACTGCTGTAATCTGATTTGTTAATAATCCATTTATAAAACAGTTATGATATATACTTGTAGGAATGTGACTGATCATAACGACAAATGATATTACTTCCTCCCCTCCCACTCTGTATTAAGGAACCTTAATTACTTGATGGCTCAAGACTTTGTGGGTGACTCATGCTACAAAGAGTCAGATGCTCACAGCACATAATGGAGCTCTTGAAAAGCTTTCATAACGATGGCGGGCTCGTGCTACCTCCCTCCCATACATCCCTCTTGCCAAAGAGTTATTAGGTAATTTAAAATAATTAAAAAGGAAATAATTAAAAGATTTTACACACACAGAAATAGCACTTGCAGCTAATTATGTAAGTCTATCACTTCTAACACTGGAACACTATTACCATTATCAGAGAATTGCGTTTGAATTGTGACGGATAATCCTCTAGTCCCATGTTACGCTGTTGCAAGTGGGAGCTGGTTGTCTAGGTTTTTACAGAAGGAAAGAGGTGTATGGAGCCCATGCCCTAGCCATGGCTCTGCCATAAGAGGCTTCTGGTGAGCTTTGTTGCCTACAGATTTTTACCTAATTAAAACATAGCAGGGAATGAAAACTCCTTCGTCTACTCTTAATGGGCTTGCACAGGGTGTTTTGCTAAATGCACAGGAGTTCGTGCATGTTTGCAGCTCCTTGTAGGCTTGGGATGTTAGAGTAACTTCCTGACAGGGGCACTGTAGGCACAGGTCATGTTAAATGAAGTAAATGACAAAATTATCCTACGGTCTTGTTATCAGTAGCATGGACATCACCTCCATAAATATGGTGATGGGGGTATGAGGCAATAATTTATTTCATTGATCAGCAACATAGAGCTACCTTTCATGTGGATAATGGCAGCTGTTTAACGGTGCAAAAAGAATTACATTGTAGTTTTATGGCAAGAAGCTAATATCTTACCCAAATAAAACATTTGACACTTTGGCATTCAGAATCTAATTAATCCGAGTGAAATTTGGCCAAAAAAATTGAGGCACACATCCTTACACCTTTGAAAAATACCTGTAATACATCACTGCTGCTAACCAGAATGCCCCTAACACTGGACAGTCAATAATAGCTTAATACTGATCCAAAGCATATGTCCAAACTGTGAAATAGCAGCAGAAAGTAACATGGTCATTGGATTTTTGGATCTTTTTACTTTTTTTCTTCTTTTTACTTTTTTTTTTTTAAACTGGAAAGCTCTTGAAAATATTACCTTACTATTTGTTTCACCTTATTTGAAGAAGATATCAAATAGGTGTTGACCACCCGATGATACTTCTGATTCAAACAAATGCATCTTTCCATGTATTTTTTTCATGTCTGAGACAGTGTCCCCAAAACTATGAGTGAAACACAGTGCTCAGGAGAAGAAATTTTAGGCTGTGACTTTCAGACAGGGTTTTCTTATTTTGGCTGTCTTCAGCTCTGACTGATTGCTCCCCATAACACCCTTTTGGCAGCAGTCAGCCCAGCTGAACTTCAGTGGGAGGGAGCTGCGGGCACATGGCACATCTGAAAACATTGACTGCTCAGAACAAAAGATTGTTTGAAATGGTGGGATTAGTTCACAGATTAGCAAACCACCTTAATCTCAAGGGGTAGAGGCAGGATGGGACTGTACAGATATTTCTGTACCCCAGCCAGGCACGAAGCCTCAGGGGGAGCAAAAGCCAGCTGTGCCCCTGTGCCTGGTAAGGGTAGCAGCGGGGGATGGAAAAGCAGGGGGTCACAAGGCAGCACCAGATGTGTCCTTCCATATTTCCAGCTAGACTGAGTAGCTGCTGTGGGGCTGCAGCTAATATTCACATGGTTGCTGTCAGGCAGCTCTATATGGTTCAGGATCACCCAGATTTGCGAGAGGGCTGTTGCAGTCCACCGGCAGTGGCCTGTAAATGTCCGTGGACACAGTAAAGGCACTTACTGTGTCTTAAGAAAGACGTTCTGGTAAGAAGCTAATGGGTGTGTGGGAAAGAAACCCAGCAACTGTGATCTACACGCATTCATGTTGATTTGTTTTTGACCTCTCCTTCCCAGTTCCCGGTGGTAGGGACTGGAGTCAAAGCTGTTTTTTTGTGTCTGCAAAGGCCTGGTCCCAATGGGTGTGTGGGAGCACCCGGCTGGGGCTGCAGGGCACCTGCCTGGCAAGGCCAGGTAGCACCGATTTTGGTGCCTTTTTCCTCTTACCTGTCCATCCTTTGTCCACAGCATGCCGTATATAAAGCTGCTGTGCTGTGGGGCAGATACTGTCTGAGAGATTGGTTCACTGCAGAGGCTATATAGGCAGTTGTGTGGAAGAAGGAGAGTGGCAGGGCTGAGAAATTTGGAGTACTTCTGAAACAGAGGATACCAGCTTTTGGACCAGTGGGTGGGCATGGGGTTTCTCTGAACAGCACCCCCCCCCCCCCCCCCTTCCCTCAACTGAGTAGATCACAGAAACTGTCAGCGTCTGTCAGTGCTTCTCAGTCTGTGGCCAATGAGCCACTGGTGGTCCAGGAAGCCACAGGCAGTGAGTACCCTGTGGAGACATATTAAACAGGACCTTTCACATCACCATTATGCAGCTTTTTATTGAAAACTGGGAAGTAAGAGTTTCAGTTTTTCATCTGGAAAAAACACTGAGGGTTTACCCAGAACTTCACTGGGGGATTAATTCCTTCTTGTCCATACATAACTTTCCCAACACAGAAAATTGCCCATGTGCCAAGCAGGGACGGAGACCTGCAGTATGCTCCACTGGACAAAGGGTGGACCAAGCTTGGTTCAGGTCCCAGCTCTCCTTTGCCAAGGTCGCTTCCCCAGGGGTATTTGCCAGAGTCTTCCTGACTCCCTCTAGAGGGGTAAGGGTCTCCTAAAGGGTGGTTCAAAGCAGAAAGCTCATTTAGCTACTCCGAAACAGGCTCTGGAGAAGTTTGTATCTCTCTGTCCCTTGACTGTCGATGAAGCACAGGGAAAGGAAACCAGCTTTTGTGAGTGCCTGCACCATTTGCATCTTCGGTTGTAATGTGGGGTGACAGCATTTACCTGACATATGAAATGCTTTGTGAGTTATGGATAGATTGTGCTTTCTAAAAGCTAAGCATTATTATGATCAAGCAGTACTTTAGGAGTGGTGTAAGGAGAGGTTGTATTAAATACCATCATTAATGATCTAAAAGAAAAAAGTGAGAAGAGCATGATTACAAAATTCAAAGGATATTGAATTAGGAGGACTAGAGAGAAAATGAGATAATAAAAAGAGACCTAAAGAGATTATAAAGGTAGGCAGGGGTTTTTATAGAAACGGAGATTCATCCCAGAAAACTGCAGGATAATAAATCTGAGGGAAAATAATCTGAAACACATATCTCCAAGAGGAAGAAGAAACCTGGGAAGCAGTAATTCTGAAAGAAGTAAGATGATAATTGATAGCCAACCAAGCCTGAATTTGCAATATCATAAAGCTGCAAAATGTCCAATGTAATTTTAAGCTGCAAATGCCAAACTATCATGTCACAAGACCGATAATCTTTTTTGCAAACAGTTTATTACAACTGAGTGCAGAACAGCTCAAGCAGTTTTCAACCCTGAGCAGCGAGTTTTGATCTATTTAGTCACTTTGCAGGGTCCTCACTACAACCAATATCCACTTTATGTGTTTCAAGAGATTTGCCTAAAACTGACGAGAAGCTCTTTTGTTCATACTACTGTGCATGTCACACAGACCTACCATGGTCTTCAATTGCTCAGTCCACTCAGTTGTGTGAAGCAATGTTGTTAAGAGCCATCACACTTTCTTTTTTGCTTTTCCTCTTGAAGGAATGGCTTGTATGTGTGGATGGAGGCTGAAGGGGAAGAACCTTGCATAATGTTTTACTGAAACATGCAAAGAGCTGTTACTGGCAATGGGTAGGTTGAAAATCTGCCCTTCACTTGGAATGGGCAGTGGGGAACAAGTGGTGTGATTCGTGGTGGTTTAAATTAAAATGTTTCTGTCTGCAATTGAGATGGTCTCAGAGCACAAAGGCAGACTATTACTACACCTTGTCTGAGGAGTGAAAACTCATAAATTTGCAGTAGTTGATGACTTTTGCATTGCCCTCATCATACCCTCAGTTTCTCAGCCCTGGTCCAGCAGCTCTCTGTGCTATTTCCATTGAGCCATGGCAGAGCAGAAGACAGCAAAACTTGTTCCTGAAAAGTAATGTGATCCCTCACATATCCTGGGCTGAGACTACCGGGCATTTTGCAGATGAATAATGACATAATGAACCTGCTGCAATACGCAGTGAGAAGCCAGCACAGTAAACAGAGGACAGTTTTGATATGTTCCCAGTAATGAATATTGCTGAGGAGGAACTCAGTGGATCAGCTGAGGAACTGTGTTGCTGCATTTGGTTCCTGTTGTATTTTTTTAACCACTGAGGTTTTCAGACCCAGGTAGATTATATTTACAGTCTCCCTATTAAATCATCATAAACTTTTAATGCTGGGAATATGACCTGTTCACAAAACCAAATGTAAATAGCAAAGGTTTGGAGTGGTTATTGAAATTGCTGTCAGTGTGAATCATACCATCTTACCCAGGAAATCAGCTGCTGGATTTAATAAGGCAGAAGTTGTGAAAATGAATATCTCCTCCAAATAAAGCAAAACTAACATTTTACCATCTTCTGATGGTTGAAATTTATGGTGGCAGCCATGATATGAATGAAAGTTAAATAGTCCTATTAATTTGATTACTTGTTTCCAGAGCCATCAGACATGTGGAAAGTAATATCATGTGGGAAGTGGTGTAAGATTTACACTCGCCTGAGAGAAATCACTGCTCCGTCTATCAGATTTGATAGGTGTCAGAGGGCCTTTAGAAAATGAGTAATAAGAGGACTGAATAATAAGAAAGACGCTTAGCTGTTTAAAACTTTTAAACATTTGGATGAATTTTTAAACTAATTAAAACAAAAGTTTAAGTGGAAGTTTTGACATATATCTGGAATATGATAGAACTGCTCAGCTGGATGTGTTAATTATCTCACACTCACTGGCATTTGTAAGGGGGATTTTTAAGGTGCAAAAGATTTTAGGGCCATTCAAATCAGAGGAAATTTGATCTGAGTTTGTGCCTGTATCCTTTTATGCTTTCACAGTACAAGAAAACTCAACCTGCTGTCCAAGCCTTTGTATGGACCTAAGCCATTTTGCATATGCAATAACCCTCATAAATGATGTCCTTTCAATTTATTTTATGTTAAAATTTGCTAAGCTATTAAATGTAATAAAATTCCTCTTGGCGAGGGCAGTGCAATGGACCCCAACTGCTGTAGCGGTGGTCACAAAACCATGCCAATGAAGGGCCCATTTCTTGCCTCGCTAATGCTGATGGCAGAACTCCTCGTTGACTTCAATGGGAGTGATGTTAAGCCGTAAAGGAGGCTTAAAAACAAGTTGTTGCATTTCATATTTGGGCCTTCTCCTGTTGGGGGGGAAACCTTTCCCTGACCAGCCCATGGAATTCACGTCTTGCAACAAGGAGCGCCAGGGCACTGTGGCGCGAGAGCTGTCTGGGAGGCAGAGCAATGTAAAACAAAGCCCTGTTCAGAGGCCACGCTTCCCATGAAACAGCAGCAGTTGCTGTTCAGCCTGGCACAGAACAGGGCTGGATTAATCTCTTATTCTTCATTTGAAAGGCTCTGTATTAAAAGACTAAGGTTTAGGATTTTACATCCATTTAACACCTGGCTAAGAACTGGGGGTATGTGTTCAGATATTAATATGACTAAAAAGATATATGCTCGGGTTAAGGTTATTTCAAAAAAAGAAGCTCTGTCATTAATAATTTTTGGTCAGGAGCTCTGCCCGTCATCAGGAGATAAATCAGTTTGCAGCAGATGTGACAGCTCTTTAAGTCTGAGGCCCGAACAGCTTAATTGGGGAAATGATCAATTCTAAGATGCATAGTCAAGATGACATCCTTCGTGCAGTAAATTCTTTCAGGAATGAACATGAATAAAATGAATATATTTATGGAACACTGATGTAATTCAGAATCTTGGCTGTTATGGAGCCTATGCATCTTCATTCCTTCTCTGCCCTGTAGCAATTTTCCAGGGCTCCAAACTCAGATAACTGTGAATGGTCTGAAAACTGCCCTAGGTGAATGTGGATTTTATAAGAATGAAGAGCCTTTCCAAATACTATGAATGAAAAAAAAGTTCGCATTTCCCAGTGGGTATTATGGGTTGACTGTACTTATGTTTTCTACATATAGGGTAAACATAAGTCCTGAAAAACGCCTGCCTGTGAGTTGCTGGAAAATTTTTGCCACTTTACAGTGACAATTATATGCACTGTCCAGATCCACAGTAATATGGATCCTATAAGCAGACACAGGCAGTTCTGTACTTCATGTTCCTGAAAAGCTTTTGAAAATCCCGTGGCTTAGTCTTTGCACCTTTCTTGAATTAATGGCTTTTTCAGCTGAGGTCACTTCGAAAAAGAAATACAGATTCACCTTTTGGGAAAAATGTACTTGCTTCAAGGCCCTAGCAGCTGGCTCTTCCTCTCTGCTTGTCTTCCCACCAGGGAGAGCATCCTGTGGTATGTACTACTGTTGCCTGCAAGTACCTTGCACAGCAAGGTAAATTCGTGGGGCCAGTCATGTCTAGGCAGAACTGTGTGAATAATGAGAACAATTTCATCACCTGATTTATTTAAAGGGTGCATGGAATTCCTTACTGGAAAATTTGGACGAGCACCTTAGGGTTCCTTGGGGATGAGGCCCCAGGACTGCTCTCTGGTTAGGAGCCTCTCCCCGGTAGCTGGGGGACTGGGGAAGGTGGTGGGGGCAATGCGAGAGAGACGGTGTTCAGCAGCCGATCAGGCAAGTCCCAAGGTGGGCAATGGATGCACGAGAAGGACCCTGCCTGTGTGGAAATGGCACAACAAAGAGACTCACATGTGGCGCTGAGGATGTTGAAAAAGAAAAATATTTGCATCGAGTGCTGGGCTGACCCCTCCGTCCTGCTGTCCTGGGGGCCTCGCTGGGATTTCTAGTTTGTACGGTGCCCTGCTATGGCACTTAGGGAGTTTCAAAGGGGTGTGATTTGTTACACAGAACAACTAATGATCTGGCAAATTTTCCTCTGGACACTGTCATTACGTTATTCAGACACCGGTAGCACTGGCTGCTGGCTGGAATTCACTTTGCAAGGGAGGATGGCTCCCATCTGCTTATGTATATTGCTGTAATTTCAAATCCTGCCTGCACCGAGTACTTTTTTCCCCTGACGAGAGTTACCAGGCATGAGACATGCCAGCAGCCCTGAAGGGGTGCCGTGGCTGTGCCTCACTGTCTGTTTTTAGAGGCAGGGCACACTCAAGGAGGGAACCAGAGCAGGGGCATGACACAGGGGGAACTGCTGCTGCCCAGGGAGGCTGTGGGTTGCCTGGAGGTGGTTGCCCACAGTTTGGTTCTGCTGCTGCTGGTGGTGCTGTAGAAGACCAGGCGCTTTGTAAGCTGTCGGTGTTGCTTTTGGCAGGGGAGAGTGCTGGGTACCCACAGCAGAAATGAGCTCTGGAGCCTGCTAGGTGTGTATCAAGCAATTTTGGTTTTAAATTAGGTTATTTTCATTCTTACAATGTGCCATGTGCCTGCATGTGTTCCCAGGAATGACAAAACTCTACAGTAGCCATCCTTAAGTTATCATCGGTGACTTTGTGCAGAAGAAATGGCTTCAGGTTATGTGAAGAGCATCCATTCATACACGGGTTCTTGATTAACCCTGCAGGTTCTCACCAAGTTGTTACAGTGAATAAAGCAAGAGGCCACGTGAAAAGCACTCTGAACAGCACATAAAGTAGAGCAGACCAAGTGCTGTTACCATGTATTTTGTCAAAATAAGTTTCATGCTAAAGTTTAAGCCATGTAGCATATATATTTCCCAGCTAGCAGGCAGTGATCATGAAGCACGTACTGGAGTGCGTGACTCAGGCCATCAAAAGAAAAGCTTTAACCATGAACTGTGTGAACTCTAAGGAAAAACCTCCGGTTGAGCTAATATAATGTATTGGAAGTGACTTGGATATCTTCCCATCTGTGGTGCACTTTAATGAAATCTGTCCTCTCCCACTCTGAATGTATGTGTGCGTTTGAGTGTGTACTTAATAGATATAGTGCAGCAAACTCCCCAGGATTAGCTAATGAAAATAGTACTGTAAAATGAATTGAGCAAATCGATACAGCTGGAATTTTGAGCACTGTGACAAATACACCAACCCGAAACTCCCCTCTTCCATTGCAGCCAATATTTTATGTGCAAGTATGTGTTACAAACTTCTAAAATGAGACTGCTATTTGTAAATTAAAATTGACTTGGGCCAGATGCACGTGCTTAGGGAAGCAAAGGAGAAGGAGGACCTCTTCAAGTAATGGAAGATGGGACTGCCCTTGGGAGTTCCAGGTCACACTTGCCATTAGAAGGAAGCCCAAAGAGACCCTCCAGAGCGATGCTGGTATGAAGAACTAGCTTCAAATGTGTGAAATAACACAGGGGCTGAAGGAGCTGGGGAATTTTTCTGGGGCCTTTATTGCCTTTCTGACCAAGCTGAGGCTTCCAGCCCAACTGTGAGAGCACTGGCACAGGAGGGAAAGTTACCTGCAAGAAGAAAAGGCTGTGGATGGGCCAAAAAGAAAGCCTGGGTGCCTTATATAGTCTCACCTTCTGGGGCTTCATAAACACATCCCCCTGCTCCTGCCAGTGCTGCAGGAACCCTCCCTTTGGGGAATGCAGAGGAAATTTAAGCTTGCTCCATTTTGGGAGGAATTTTTCATCTTTCACACAGGATAACTGAAACATAATTTGAAATGTGAATGTCATAATTAAGTCTAATTATTTTACCATACTTTTGCCTTCATTAGACATTGTGTTTGTAATAATTACTGTAATCAACCATATGGTTAGTATTAACTCCTTAACTACATGAGGGCAGATGATCCCTGCAGGAGGAATAGATAGCTTCCAGGTCTGGAGGTGTCATGTTGAGTCCTGTCACCCCAGCGAGCAGCAGGGGTTTGGCTCTTCTTCACTGCTCACAAATGAGCAGGAGGGCAAGGTTTCAGAGGCTTCACATAGCTGAGCAGGTTCACAGGACATGTAAGCCCCAAGCCTGTGCTTTGGGCACATCTGGCTGTTACCTCTGCAGTGCCACAAAATGCATCCATGTGGCTGCTCCTTGTTCCCAGGGAGCAAGGCCGGGGAGCTGGGGCAGTGTCACCAGGCAGCTTCCTCTGGCTCAAAGCTGGGCACTTTTGGTAGGCAGACTGTCATGGTTTAACAGAAGTATGAAATGAGTCTGTAGAAAAACTTCTCCTCTGTGCATTAGTACTTATGTTTATCCACAGCACCAGCTTCAGCCTTGTGCCAACAGCTGTAATTTCAAGGAGCCACTACTAGCATCTGACTGCGTAATGATGGTATCCACCAACTAATTCTCTTTTCCCTGGCTTGCTAATAATTCCGTCGTCTTCTTGCTAATGATTCCACTCTCAATTCTTTTTTTATAGTTATATTATAAAAAAAAAATCCAGATTAAGTACACTGTAATTGCTGAGGATTGTAGGATATTTGTTGATTTTTCTTTTTTAGTGTGTCAGGTTGCCAGAATCAGTTAATCAAGTGTTTTATCTTTCTGTATAGCATTTGCAATGTACAATGCTTACTGAGTAACATCTCACCTGACTCACTATTAGGTGCCTTGTATTTTTGCTGGTCTCACCGTAAGTGGACTTTGGTTGGCTATAGGGAAAACCACAGGGCAAAATCTATTCTTACTTCTATTTTCCACCCAAATGTTTAACCCATATGTTGGTTTCTTCATTCAGTTTCCTTTCTTCTGTTTCCAAGAAAGCAAACAAAGAAATGTATTCACTCATAGAGTCAGCAGTGATGACGATCAGAACTAATCTATGATCTCTTCAAAAGCTTCTTTAGTGGAGATGCAGCAGGTTTGTTCAAAAGCTTTCTCAGCTTCATGGTGGAATTGGTGGTCAAAGCCAGAAAGAGAGAGGGTGCAAAATGATCCCAGTCCCAGCTGACCTTAGCTGAAGTTTGGTCAAGTCCAGCCAGAGAGCCCTTACCCCAAACAGCCAATGCCTGCTGGGTACCGCTCTCACCAGTGATGAGGGGACAAGGAGGATGTCCTTCTGCTGATGAACACCTAACTGTCATACACATTTCGCTGGTGCTAATGATTTTCAGCTTTGCGTGTCAAACCTGGACTTCAGACATATACCAGAGGAGGGGTGATGGGCCCTTTGTTACAAGGGAGGGATCTTTCTCTCCCTTGTGATTTATTTCCTTCCCTTATACAACAGCATCCTTCTGATGCGGGCAGGGGAAGGTTTCAAAATCCCAGGAAGTGAAAACTGCCTTCTGCTTGCCTCTTGTCCTTGTGGCACAATCTGAGACAGCCCTGAGCTGCAGGAGGTGACAACGCATGATCCGGTCAAACGATGCTCTTTGTGCCAATAGAAACAGCTTGCAGGGGGGGATTCAGCTTATCATGAAGTTGAGTTGGGATGTTAACTTTACAATAGGTTAACAATTTGCTCCCTTGGTGGCCCTGTTCCTTTCCATGCCTGGGGAGGCAGGGGGGACAGCACAGTGAGGGATACCTATCTGAAAGGTGTCTACACGCATCCTCTCTTTCTGTTAATAACAGTGACACCAGCATTTGGGGCAGAGGAATTAATTAGTTAAATAAGCTTTGACAGACCTTCTGCAGAATTAAAATCGGTGATTTCCAAGACTTTTTTTTTGCCCCAGACATAAGCTAGTTTTTCTTTCTGGATAATTCCTTGAGAAAATGGAAGGTTGTTATGGGATTGTGTGGCACGGTTTTCTTTGGTGGTGGGGGGAGGGGGCTGCAGAGGTGGCCCCTTTAAGAAGTTGATGGAAGGTCCCCTGGCTCCAAAGAGTCGGACCCGCCTCTGGCTCAGGCCGACCCCATCAGTGACGGTGGGAGCGTCTCTGGGAGAACAGATTGAAGAAGGGGAACCGGCAGTGAGTGGGGGGATTGGAATGTGAGAGGAACCCCTCTGCAGATACCGAGGTCAGTGAAGAAGGAGGGGGAGGAGGGGCGCCTGAGGAGGCTGATGGCCCTGCAGCCCGTGGTGAGAAGGCAGGCTGTCCCCCTGCAGCCCAGGGAGGTCCATGGTGGAGTGGAGGCTCCCCAGGATGGCAGTAACTCCATGTAAAAACCGCGCTGGAGCAGTGTGAGACTGGAGAGCAGCCCGTAGAAAGGACCCGCACCAGGGAAGTTCGGGAATAACTGCAGCCCGTGGAAAGGACCCACGTTGGAGAAGTTGGTGAAGGACTGTCTCCCGTGGGAGGGACCCCACGGTGGAGCAGGGGACGAGTGAGGAATCTTCCCCCTGAGGAAAGGAGCGGCAGAGACGATGTGTGGCGAGCTGACTCAACCCCCATCCCCTGTTCTCCTGTGCCGCCGGGGGGAGGAGGGAGAAAGCACCGGGAATGGAGCTGAGCCGGGAAGGTGGGAGGGGTGGGGGGAGGTGTTCTGATGTTTGGTTTCCCTTCCCAATACCCTTGTGTTTTGTTTTTGTTTTGATTTGTAGTAAATTAAATTGATTTTGTTTCTTCCCCAAGTTGAGCCTGTCTTTTGCCCGTGCCTGTAAGTGGGGAGTGATCCCTCCCAGTCCTTGTCTCGACCCACGAGCCTGCCTTTGGATTTTCTCCTCATCCCAACGTGGCCAGGCGTGGCGGTGGGGGGTGAGTGAGCGGCTTCGTGGTGCTTTGTTACCGACTGAGCTGAAAACACGACAAAGGTGAAGAGGGCTTTTTGGTGTCTGCTGTAAATAGGCTGCTTCCCAAATCCCTTCTTTGTGATTTATTGTGATTTGCAAGGAGAGTAAGTGGAACCTGTATCCACTGTGGGAAGGAAAATAGAGGAATTTCTTTTGTGGTGGATATAATATAGAGGATATATTAAAGGTAGTGAGTGGAATGGGGACACCTTTTCATGGGGACACAAATGTGGAAGGTGCTTTTTCAGGTGTATTGAGATAAAACCTCAAACGCAGACAGTCTGAAAGGCAGCAGAAAATCTGTGGCTGAACGCTCACAGGGCTTGTGCAGCCTTTGGAAGCAGACTTGTGTCTTACAAAACATACAAAGCCCTACCAAGCAGGGAATAACCACTTCATCATTTTAAATGAGGGTTATAAAAAATTACAGTCAGCACATAATAGGTGTTTTGCACCCATGCTAAGTACTGCCAAGAAAATAGTTACCTAAGTAAATCAATAAAGTATCATTCCCTTCCAAGGTCTTCCTGTCCCAGTCCCTGAACCTCTCATTTTGGAGGAGTACTGAAACCTGTTCAAGATTTATTTTGATGAAAGTAAGTATCTCTGCATTATCAGGCAGTAAAGAAGTTGTTTACTACTACTCCAGGAGTGTTGAAAAATCCCTCTGAATACATACTTGCATTGTAGCTATAATAAAAATGTCTACCAGCTATTGGAGCCCCCAAATTGATTTTTTTTTTTTCTTTGCAGAAAACAAAGAGTTCAGCCTGAGACCTAGAAATTGCTTCATAAGAAAACCATCTGTGTTGAGAGAGATGGACTGAGGTATCCTGTCACATACACTGTTCAAGTTTGGTATAAAACATTTCTATTCATATTCTGTTAGCAAATAAGCTTGGGCTGAGGTAGCAGCACCTGTTCTGGGTTCGTTTCCTATAAATCAGTCTAGATGTTTAATATGTTCCTCATTACTGGCGCGTTTGAAAACCAGCAATACACCTGAAAAACAATTTGCTGGCATAAGTGTTCCAACAAAGTGGTGAATTTTCAGCTCACACTGTCAATTATTGGCAGGAAGCAAATTTTGACTTGGCCCTTGTCAAGGTTAATACAATTCACAGTCATACTGCTCCAATCAAGCTACGAAAATGCAGTGTGCAGGATATGCCATTGCAAGAGCTGGAATTCCAAATTTTTAACACATGCAACAAAATCTTTGCCCAGGCACTGCATATATAAAACGATTTTGTGAAAAAATTTCAAGTAGCAGAGACATTGAAGAAAATCTTCATCTGTTTGCAAAACGTGTGAACGGGAGAAAAGCTGACTCAGCTCCCAGCTGTGAAAGGCTTGCCCTGCTCTGAGTGATATTACACCAAGTAATTGGCAGAGCAATGCTACAAAGAGGAAAATGCCTCAGAAAACAAAGAACCAAACCCAGAGCGATACCCCCTGCTCTGCTCTTGAACTCAAAACAGTTTGGGGGAGTAAGAAGGCAAAGAGGAGGAGTGCTGACCTGTTTGGTGTAGGGGAGTGGCAGACAGGTTTCTCATCCCTGTCTCACCTCCTGGCAGCCATGAGCTTCTGAGGGGAGTTGCCAAGTGACCAGGCTTCGTGGACCTATTAGCACCTTAACAGCTCTCCAGGGGCTGCAGGAGTCTTCCTGTTGAGGGACTGAGCATTTAGGATGAGATTCAACTTTGTTTTAGTCATCTAAAAGTTACGTGTCTATTTGAAGCTACTTAGTTAGGCTTCCTGCAGACAGCAACTTCTTAAGCCTTCACTTGAAGGCTTGACTTTATCTGGATGGGTTTTCTCAAGATCTCAATCAAGAAATGTGATTTTGTGGGGCTGTGGAGAAGACCAGACTTCTGCAAGTCTGAAATCAATAATATTTTAGCCTCTGTGGATGCACTTGGGCAAGGGGGTAAACTTGCAGCACTTGTTGGAGCTATGATGAATGAAGGAGTGGAAAAGTCACACTCATCGTTGGAAGGAGGAAAGCAGTGTTTCTGTGTGCCTCGTACCTGCGAGTAGGTGGGTAAGCAGGTAATGGGGGTAGTTCAAAAGATGCAGGGCAGCTCTTGTGTCTGTGTCTGGGAGGTCCCACTACCAGAGAGAGGAGGATAAAAGGGAGGTGAAAGAGCCAGGAAAGAGCAGATTTGCTGTAAGAATTGAGAGTGGCTGATATAGGGCCTTTCACTCATACAACTGGTGATTCTCTTTTCCAGACCTGGCACAACACTGACTCTTTGCCATTATTCTCCTTCTCCCAGATGGAAAATGTCATTATCAATATTCCTGCATTGCCTGAGCATGGTGTCTTTTTTAGTAAACTGAAATACTGGGTTCAAAGCAAGTGTTAGGTGGGATTTTTATATTCTGTGTCCCTTGTTTAACTCCAAATATCTCCTTTTTTTGCTTACAAATACTTTTACTTACAAATAAACATGGTATTTTTAGTTTAACTCCAAATATCCCCTTTTTTTGCTTACAAATACTTTTACTTACAAATAAACACGGTATTTTTAGTTAAGTTCTTCATTTTTACATCTTGAATAAGCCTCTCTCATTGATGTCTGCCTTTATGCTTCTATGTACAAATCTATCAAGACCATCAAGAAATGGTTTCCCAAACAGAATTTATTGCAAAGCTGATTATGTATTAATATATACAAATGACAAATCTAAAACACAATGTCAAAAAGCAAGAAAATGCAATCAAGAATTTATTATTCTCCCATTACTATTCAGCTGGGAAAATAGCTGCTCTACTTTACCAGAATAACTTCCCCCTCCCAAACCTCACACACAGCCTGGGTTTTCTAAGTAAGTGCCACAGAATTATTTGTAATAAAATACTTTAATATATAATAATATCAGAAATTGACTGTAATTTATCCACCTATTTTTCTCACTTCCATATTCCATGTAGGCTTACTATAAAAATTTATTGTTACACATATACATTGTGTATGTGCATGTGTGCCTCTAAACTTACTGGTCCATTTTACAGATGGAATAAGCATCTTCTGCATTTCATAACCTTGCATCTTGTTCTCTTTTGTACCTGTTTTTCCATCATTGTAGATAAGGTTTCTTCCAGAAAGTATTCACACAAGTGCTTCTCCCTAGGATTTGCCTTATCCCAAGCCCCAGTTTAACATTTTTTTTTGTAATTAAAACCCAGTAATTTGAATAAAATGCATCTGAGAAAAAAAAATTAATGCTTTGCTTTTCCCTTTGGAAGGTGACATTGTGACAATGCCTTATCTACCATACAGTCCCATTTTACACCTCAGGGCCTGTTCATCAGGCCTTTTTCAACTGAAGGACTCATCATGCTGATCATTTTGTTACCCTTCATGTTGTGAGATATTAGGAGCTATGGGAAAAGAATTATGTCTTGCAATGTCTTTGGTTAGCAACATCACTGCATGTTATATTGCCACCATTATATTTGTTTGCCAGGTATTGCCAATTATGGATATATTTTGGATCTAGCAACTCCTACATGCCCACATAGCAACTGATGAAACTTTTCTCATTTACAGTGGAAAAGTCTTTACTTTTGGGAAGACCACGGCGGTCATAGCCCTATTTTTGTCACCAGAAGCTGGTTCACTGCCATATTGTCTGAGGGAATATGGTGGTTTTGGACAAGAGGAACAGTGGGAGCAAAATGGTTGATACACACACACACAGAGGTGCACACACATACACACACAAACACATACAGATCATATGGCATACACCATATACTATACATATACTTGTATATAGTACTATCTATTAGTAATATACATGTTCCTGTGTGTGTGTGCATGTGTATTTGTGCACACACATACATACATTTACGACCAAACTCTATGAAGCACCCTGGGTATATTGTGAAATTATCTCCCTGTGTTTCACACAGAGACAATCACTCTACAAGCACATACAAGAGTCATTATAATAGTTATGCTATTTATGGAGAAATGTGTAGCTAAAATGTAGGAAAATTATTGTTCTCCATATTCTCACTTTTTTATTGAAGAAACAAATCACACAGTAAATTACATCTGATTTGCATGAAATGTTGCATGCACCTAGAGCTCAGCATGAACCTGGGAAAAGACATTGTTTTAATTCCATATTCTTTATAGTGGTTTGTTTGTTTGGTTTTTTTTTAATATAAATTTCTGAGATATAATTCTTATTTAGCTTCTCTAATATTAGATAGGCCCTCCTGGGTATAATTTAACATCTGCAGTTTGCCATGGTGGGTGAGGAAAGAGTAATGCCCACTGCCCAAGAGGATGTGGAGGAGAAGCAGGAAGGAGTACTTGCCTGCCCCATGGCAAAGATGGATGTTGCCCATGCTGGGAGCTGCTGCCATTTGCTGTGGAGATGCTCAGAGGGAAGGAAGGCTCCTGGGGAGCCTTGAAACAACTTGGTTGCATCAGCTGTTTGCCCTGGACCAACCCAACATGCTGAAGGTTTTGGCCTCTCCTTTTCCTCCAGTTTTCCCCCTTCATCTCTCTGGATGTTACCAGTGAGCTCAAGAGCACTTATTTCCCCATCACAGGTTCTCTGGGGTGTCTGGAAGCTGCAGAGCAGCCCCTACATGCACATAGGCTGGAGGACACACCTGGGCCAGGTCCAGAGAAGGGCGATGTGGTCGGTGTGGCAGTGAACTGACACTCTTTGACTCCACAGGGTAAACAGAGTCTTTGCATATACAGCCTGAAGGAATTTGTCGAAAGCCTAGTCTGAGAGCTGTCAACAGGACCCAAGTAGGTCTGAGTGAAAATTCGCCATCTAATGGAAAATTGGATTTTTGATAAAGTACCCCTTTATTTTTTCCAATAAGTGTGTACTTTCCATAGACATCCCAGTATTTCCTCTAAGAAGCATGTGCTTGAATATAGAAACATTTTTGGTGGGGTTACTCTGCCCTGTTCATGTAGTCATAGATGAACAGGATGGTTTAGCCTCTCTTGCTCCTCTCTGCTGGGACATGCCCTTTGCCTTGTGTCATGCAATAGGGGATGGCCCTGTGTCACTGGCAACCAAGGTGGGAAGACACGGTTTGTCAGACATACATATGTGTGCACATGCACACACTGACACAAACTCTTTTGCAGAGCTGTTGCACTGTGCTTAGCTTTCTTTAGAGCCAGAGGAACCAGTGAGGGGCTGCAACGGTGTGCAACAACAAGGCGATGTGAGACATCAGCACGAGGGTGGAACAGGAGGCAGTAGGGGAAGGGCAGGAGGGAGCAAAAGCAGAAGACAGTAGGGCAGTGAAAACCCTTTAGGCTCTATTACCATCTTTGTCTCCTTCTTCCCCCTTAAGTCCACATCTGACAGTACTTCCTGGGAGGTACAGGTCAGTTGATTCTTATTTTCTCCTGCCAGCTAAGCTGTTTCCTGGCTCTACCTAAGGTTGCTATGATTCACCATTCATTCTCTTGAAAAAAGCCCAATACCTCAGGAATCTCCCACCATGTAAGGCACAATCTGATGAGAGAGCTCAAGTTATAGAAGAGAAAGGGAGTGTGTGGTATTAGGCCCGTGATCCAAATGCAAGTATTTTGGGTTTGAGTCATGGTTCTCCCATAGTTAATTGTTGCTGCAAGATTCCAGTTTTCTAGGCAAGGGGTTCTTCAGAAAAAATGTTTGAAGGAGTGCAGCTAAAAACCAAAAGTGGACAAAAGTATTTCAGCTAAGCTAGTTAAATAAGCAGTGGCATGAAGGGAAAATTGGGAGGACGAAAACACAAGAGAAGGAGGAATTTGTTTTCTAATCCGAAGAAGTACTTAAATGAAAGTCTCAGATGATATCTTGGGGAAGAGTCTTGGTAAGGTATATAAGGCATAGAGTTGTAGGATAAAACTGAATAAATAAATAGCTTCTCAATGAGTCTTTCTCTTGGGGTTTTCAAAAAAGGACTGCTTATATCATAGCCCTTACAAAAACACAAAAGCAGCTTGTACAAGTTAATAATTATGCTTCAGGTCTCTGTTTTTTTCTGGGGGTGGTCCGTGGAGAGTGCAAGTTGCCCCAGCTTAGCAAGTGAGCACTTGCTTTCTGATCTGAAGGCTCCGGCCCCTGTGTGACTGTCAGCAAAGTTCGCGTATGTCAGCCCTCCTGACGGTGACAGGCCACTGCAGCGCCAGTGGTGCAGCTGTTTGTCTGTGTACTGTTGTGTCAGGACGCCAAATCTGTCCCACGTCCAGTCTTGGTGATGAAATGGAGGTACAGTGGGTAGTGCCTCGCAGTCAGCAATATTTTAAACAAATAACAGCTTTTTCTTTCATATGGACTTTATCCAAGGGAACTTACATACTTGGTTTACATGTGAAAGTGTTAAGCTCATTTTCATGTGTATGCACACATGTAAGAGAGAGAGAATACCTCCCCATCTAACCTTAAAAGTTTTTAACCAGGTATTCTATACTTCCTTCTTTTATGTTGCTGAAAGCATACTGTATCTTGCTAGAAAAACTGTTTAGTATGCTTAAGGACTCAGAAACTAATCTCAAAGTCTAGCCTTGAAGGGTGTGATCTATTGCAATTAGAAATGTATTGCTTTGCAATTACTATTACCACTTGCTTTTACCTGCAGGCATAGAAATAAATACCTGTTGCCTGTGGATATTTATACCCTCTAAATTCTTGTAAAGAAGCCAGTCCTAATTTCAGCAGCTCTGCTGGGGTGGAGCTGATGCCTCTAACTATCCCTTGCATCTGCTGAAAAGTACCGCAAGCAACCACATCTGGGTTGTAACTATGATCATGCAATTATTGTCACCTGTCTGTAGCAAAAAGTTAGAAAATAAGCATATTTAGAACACCAGTCTGATCTGGAAAGTCTAGGGATTGCTGCAATAACCTAGTTTTGGACATGGTATATGATTTCTTCACCTGGAGAATATTAATGCCCAGACATCTTTTTCATTCTTCACTGTTTAGAATTTCTGGAGAATGATGTTAGAGTTCCTATGTATGTATCATCCCTTGCTCTTGCATATGATAACCAACTGTCATCAGTACTGTATTTGTGGCTATATCAGAAATTAACAAATATCAATTAATTAATAGATAAGTATGATGCCACCAGTGTTCAGGTGCATGCTAGCTAAGGAGTGGTGAATCACTCTGATCTGTCCTCTGTTGGACACTCTTTGACTGGCATGTCCAGAGGGTGGTTTAACAAGGCTGCTATGGCAGTCCCTTCACCATACGTCTGCCCTGATCCAGCACAAAGACAGGCTGCAGGGAACAAGGTGTAGGTAGTACCTAGCTCTGCCCTACTTAGCAGCTTGGTGGGAAGGATTCCGAGGAGGTGACTAAAACCAGGTCTACACAGGACTCTCAGGAGAGTGAAGGCAAATTATTAGTATGAAGTTCATAGTGTTTGTGCATCTTTGCTGTTCTGTATCTGTTTCTCCATGGGCTGAATGGAGTTTTGAGGCTGTAGGCTGAAATGGGGGGGTGGGGGTGGGGTGGGCAGGAGCTAATCTAGGTTAAAAATATTCCCTGTTCCACCTCGTTCCTTGCATTTTTTGCAATCTTGGGTAAGCTCATCATCCCAGGTCGCCATGTGCTCCTTCACACTGTCAGTGCAATTTAGGGGATGAGGGTCTGTGCATGGGGATGGGAGCACAGAAGGAACATTGGCCCCCGAGCCCTCCTGGAGGAAAGCACCATGGATCAGACTCTTCCCTCTCCCACTTGTGTAAGTCTAGAGCAAGTCTATCACGGTCGGCAAAAGCTAGCATAGCAGAAAGCTGAAATTATCCCATGTCAGAAGCTGCAGGGCTTGACAGGAATTTTCAGACCCAATGTAGGGGTTGTTTAACCACCTAAAAGCAGATGGTGGCATTTGCTGAGAGCTGTGTGTTAAGTGAAATGACTTTCTCAGCCCCTGCCTGGACTGACTGCTGTCAGATGAGACAGGGGACAGTGCAGTGGCACTTACTGGAATTTGTTTGTGGGAACAAAAACTGGCATTATTCAGCACAAGTTGGGAGTACATGCTGGGGTCAAAGTGTCTTGTAAGCAGTTAGTTTGATTGGAGATGAAGGAGTTTGTCTTTAAAACAAGATATAAAGGAGGGAGAATTTGCTTTGTTACTTATAGTGAGTTAATGGGGATGGCATCTCCTGACTATTGCTTGCTAACCAGAAACCACAAGGAAATGAAATTGAGCAATAAGGGACTGCTGTGTGCACCATTTACTTGTCAGGTTAGTGTATGATGCTGGATTGAGGAGCAGCTGGATGCAGCTTTCCACCACAGAAACCTTTTGAAGGAATGACTCGATGAATTTCAGCGCCTCATCTAGTCATTGCCTCTTGTAGTTACAGACTCTCATACAAAACCTTTGAACTACAGCTAGGAGTGGCAACATATTTTTCATAAAAAGAAATTAATAGGACTTTTAAAGTAAAATTTGATATTGAATCCTTTGCAAACCTATTCCTTGAGTGGGCTGTAGGCCCTACTGGAACCCTGTTCAGTTTTACTATCTATGTGTTTAGGATGCTGACTGGTAGCAAGGGGTAGAAACAGGTGCTTCTCAAATTGTGCCTTATAAATCCCACAGATATAAAAATATGTATCTCTTCCTCTCAGACTTCACAGACATACATATACCCCCACCACAGTGTTGCTTGGACCCTATATAGCAATATAGTTTAGGAGAGTTTATGTCATTGTTTGAGGAAGGATCATAGTGCTGTAAGTCGTACACACCACAAAGCAGACTGAAATTTCTTTTGTACAGTAGCAAGAGAGATTTCCTGCTGATAGGTGAATGTAGGAGGTACAAATACAAGAGCAAAGTTAACACTGATGATACACACACTTTCACCCTTCTCCCTCAGTTAATCTGATCCTGCTGGCTTTTCCAAGTGGGCTGCAGCTTTCCATGGTCCATCCCTTGAAGTGGCCTGCTGTACTGTGGGTTCTGAGGGCCCCCCACAAATGGGGAGAGAGGGAAAATCCCTGCTCGACTAGAGAGGTGGGAGCACCAGGGGAAGGTAAAGTCCATATCCTTCTTGCTCTGCTCTTCACTCCCTTTTTTCTCCTCTCTTCTGAATGACACAAAATTACCTCCTGCCCCATGCGGGGCGGGGGATGGCTACATATTGCTGCAACCACCCATCACTCCCAGCAGTGCCGTTTACTTGACACATACATATACAATATAGCTGTAGGAATTGCAGCTTTGCTTGGCTTGCAGCATTACTCATCAGCAAAGAGAAAAACCTGCCACATATCCTACAATGCTGAAATCTGCTCCTCGGTTTTGTATAAACAATTCTCACATTATTGCATCCTCTCACACATGATTGTCTGAAGCACTTAAGTAATATGAATTATCATCAATATAGCTGTCACAGGTGAAAAAAGCCTACAGCATGTTTATGGTGCAGTTCAAGCTAGTCATTGATTTCTGGACCTGCTGTAGCCCTTCAGGGCATATCTCAAAGCCAAGCAATGTCCTTGAGAGTTGGCTTTTGTACCTGGTTTTCTGAATGAGTTGGAAGAAGTGCTTTAAAACCTTTGCATGACCTGACTCACAGGTCTGATTTCTCCTATTGAGGGTAATGTGTATGTCCCCTGCAAACAGGTGATTCTGATATACCATGAGTGTGGGTATCTGACGACCATATAAAGACACTGGATGTCAGGGACTGTTTTAGTAGGATGTGATGAGTTGGGGCATGTTCTATCCTCCACCAGTTTGCCAGAACACTTATTTATCTGAAGTTACTTCCCTCTAGACAGAGGAGCTCTGCAGAGGTCCAAAGCCACACATTCTGGAAAAATGGTAGTGTATTGGCATCAGTGCTTGTTCTTGGACTTGCAGGCACATAAAGTTAGTCTGCCAGGTGGTGCTAGTAATACCTGGCTCTCCTGCTGGGCTCCGTCTGGGGAAATTGCAAAGTATTTCTCACTAACAGGAGAATTATTATTGTCTGCAGCCTTTTGGTGTGGAATTGGAGCTGCAAGAGGTGAATTGGCATGCCAAAGTCACCGAACCCCACCCTGGAGAATAATTTTGGATCATAGGCCAGTCAGGTATCTAGCTCTTGGGCAAAACTGCGCCTTTTCTTATTTGGGGATCTGACTACAGCACTGAGGTCTTGGTAGATGAACACTGGGACTTGTCATATACTCCACGTGCCAACATGTTACCCAAGACAGGAACAATGTCAGACCTGTTGACTATTCTTGTTCTGACTGAAAATCCCAACTACATTTCTGTTCCCTCCAACTTGGAAAGGCTTCTTCCAGTGGAAGCAGTTTCCAGGAGACATAACATCTTTTCATACCTGGCCTAGTAGGGAAAATGCCAAAGGATGCTTCTTTCACCCACTCCTGAACACCCTGACTGTGGATAAAGTTTTATGGACAGCAGGAATTAAGAAACATGACTCAAGTACACTGCTTTTCTTCTCTGTGCTTCAACAGCTTCCTTTGTAGAAGGGGACCAAATTATTCTGATCCACTTCTATAAAGTGTTTTGAGATCCTTAGGTGCATTTTATGTGTTTTATTATTTTTCTGTTGTTCCTAATCCTCTGACAGTAAATTATGAAAGGGAAATGAAATGAGCAAATAATATGTGGATTTATTTTCCTTGACTACACAAAGACACATACATTTTGAGTGGACATATGGACTCCATCCTTATGTTCAGAATGGAGAAAAATAATTCCCTCAATGGGATTGCTAGGAAACATGCAGCTCACACTCTGTCCTCAGTTACAGGTTTTGTAGTGAAACTCTGGTTTAATGTTTTTTCTAGTCTGGAGAACACATACTATAATCAGAGCTGCCAAAAAAGAGGTAATGTGTATAGCATAAATATTTTTTTAAAAAGTCAACTTCTTAAAATTATGCACAAAAAAAATTAAACCTGGTTTGTTTTAGGTTTTGGGTGTTCATTAGTTATTTTTCTCACCACCTTTTAAGCATTTTTAAATGTTAGTTTTATGTCCTGTTTTCCTTGCTCCTATGGATTAAAAGTGGAGAGGATAAAGGAACAGAGAAGCCTAAAAACTGGAAAAGAGAAAAATTGTTTTACTTGACAAACCCCCAAAATTATAAAATGAAAAATGTACAAGAAATAATTTATTCTATGGGAGAGAGTAATTTTTCATGTTAAAAAGTTTCAGATAAAACTTTGGCTTGCTCAAACGATGTCTAAAGCATTGAAACCCATCCCCCCAAGTCACAGCTTGGCCATACACAGAGCCTCGCAGTATCATTTCTGCAGGATAATTAGCATTCTGCATAACAGAAGCCAGAGCGGTGAGGTCAGGTTTCAAAGTGGGAAGCAAGGGTAGGCCCCTGAAATTGTGTATATGGGTTAGCTGTAACCAGCCTGGCAAGCTATAGGGTTCTGCTGTTTCTTTAACCCTTTACTGATGAATGTGTTTAGCTTGTCACAGAGGTGAAGTGACCATTTCTGAACAGAATGTAACACTCACCTACCTTTCCCATCTCCACTGGTTTCAGAACAGATGCCGTGTTGGCTCTGCTGCTAGTGGTCAAGTAGACATAAATGAACAGTACTGTACTCTGTGTATGTATGTGTATCTGTAGATTTCTGTATTTATTTTAAGATGCTGTGGGTTTTTCCCCTTTTTTAACACTTAAGAACTACATATCTTTTTAGATGCTTTTGCTGCAAAGCAAGGGCTTGTGCCCAGTGTTTCTCTGCTGCTGGAACATTCTCATGCTCCTCCCTGGGAAAAGGTCTGTGGTAATCTGTATCACCATTAGAATAGAAGGGTGTTTTAATGTTAACCTGTTAATTTGCTCTTCTGGAAAGAGATACTCCTTTTCTGTTTCTAGCACAGATTCTGTGTGTGACCATGAGTAAACACTTTGGTCCAGACTCTACTGAAGCAGCTAACACCTGCAAAGGTCTGTTGTCTTTGTCTCCCAGTTCCTCTTAGGCTAAGCAATAAGTAAGCACATAAAGGAATTTTATTAAAATGCATATGTTATGGGCAGCAAGGCCCTCAGATAATGCTGTGCTGGGGAGTCAGAGAAACTGAAATTTGTCCCACTGAGCTCTGATGTCAGGGTGCAGGTTTGTGTGTATATTTTCATCTTTCTTGGTGCTTCCAGATGGTGAAACATTGTGGAGTGCAGTTGGGAAAAGGGGTTAGTTTCCTGATGTCACATTTGTTAAACATTCTTCTGGCTGCTTCCTAACCAGTCAGCAGTTTTGGTTTGGACTGCAAAAGCTTGTAGTTAGTGGAGAAATTCCACTGATAATCATCGCGCTTTCAAGAGATATATTCCTAGAAGAAGCAATAATGGGGGAGGGGGTGTGGGGCAAGTTACAAATGAACATCGGTGGCTCCATTAGAGTTGCACAAAATTAACAGAAATTAGATCTCTAGTTACTGAAGAGAATCTTCTGTACTGAGATAGCTATTAAAACAAAACAATCAGAGATTATGGTACATGAGAGCCTTTTTAATTGTTAATTTGCCCACTTCAAAATGACCATACAGTGAAATCTCTGTCTTTTTAAATAACATTGTTTTCCTTAAAATTGGTTTCCCTTTTCAGCGTTATCTTTCTGAGAGCACTGTGGTGATATTGTTGGGAATTATCTATCCCACACTGAGGGGAGCCTATCTGAAGCTAACACAGTCCTTGCAAAGTGCAAGGTAATTAACCATTCTCCTCCCCTATTTATCTTGATTTTTGCTTCCATCTAGTTGTTTTTCATGCTTGTAAAGTATAATTTGCATAGTTTTAGCACTTTCTTCCTACACAGCCCCTCGCTCTCCATTCTCTCCTTCCATAACATTGCAGTGATCTGAGTGCGAATTATCTCAGAGTAAGGGTGGGTGAACTGTTCTGGCTGAGCACAGCAACACTGAAGACAATGGAGCACAGCATCAGCGATTGACACAATTCTTTATTATAGAGACGTTTTGTATGCTAATGAATCTCTGATAGCAAGACCAGACTTTTTTGCTGCTAATTCTGGCAACATCTATCTCTGATGGGAACCTAATTTCCACCCACAAGGATCTTCAGAGTAAAGGAGAGAGCAAAGAATGATGCTGAGTACTGATGTGACTCTCCTCTTGGCTTCACTCCTATGTTTTGCCCACAGCCAGGAAAATAGAGCCTCTAGACCAAGGCACTTGGCACCTGGTATTTCCTTTCAAGTGCTTCTGTGAGCCAGGCTCCTTTCACCACTGGATTCCTCACAGGAACTTCTCTTTAAAGCAGTCACTGCTTCCTTTGTAATTAACCCGCAAGGCACATCAGCGTAGCCAGGAAACATTGACCTAATAGGTCTAAATGGTGATGGTCAAGACCAAGCAGCTACCATGAAATGGTAATGTTCAAGATGAGTAAGAAGGGTCTTTGTTGCATTTTTTGTGCTTTATGCAATGTAAAACGAAGGAAACACAGAGGTACAGTAAGATTCAGATAACTGTATTTACACACTCAGCATCACATGCAAGGCATGACTTTGCTGAGTAGCTTTGCAGAAGGTCAAACACTCAGAGCAATTGTTCCCAGCCTGCTCTTAGCTCGAAATCTGTGGCTTTCATTTCAGACCCAAAGAAGGGCTTATGAGAGCCATAGTTTGTCTGTTTTTCCCAACTAGGTCAGCTGGTTTAATTAGAGACTCTGTGTGTCCCTCCATGGCTTACTTCCCTAGGCTACTCAACTGTTTGAATAGATAATCCCAATTCCTAATAATTACAGCTGCAATATTATATATTTTGCAGAGATAACTCTTTCAACTGAAAATTTAGAGCTGCCAGTTACATCCTCTTGTATTAGTCCTGTGTCGCTAGGCGTAGTCTGGCTTTTCTTTTCTTCCCTTCCTGTGTGCCATGTACAGCTTTTGCTAGCGCTGCCAAAGTGTTGGTCTACAGAGGTGTGATTCTACACCAAACCAGCCGGGCTGGTGGGACCACTGTGGGGATCCGAGTATTTTTGTTTAAAAACAGGTTATGGCAGTTTGTCTGGTGGGTCTACATTTGCAGGTGCAAGTTAATCTGATATTAGCCAGGTTTCAACCGATTTAATAATGTTCACACCCAAAGCTGGTTTAATTAACTTGGATTTAGACCAGGGTGTAAGAAGGGACATGGTGGTTTTGTTATTAATCAAAGGAGTAGGAGTCAGCAGATCTATCTCCACTCTGTTTCAAGCTCTCCAATAGATTAGCAACGTGACCTCGGGCAGATCTCCTGGCATGTTCTTGCCTTGCTCTCCTCAGCCTGGATATAATCAATTTCTCAGAATAGATGCAATACTGAACTCACAGGCGCCTGTGAAACTTAATTCCCTGCATGCGGAAAGGGTTTTGGCAGCTGTTAGGGAGTGCAGCTCCCTCGGGAAGGGGCAGGGCTTGCCTGCTGCCTGATTTGGTTCTTCGCAGGGCGATCGCTGCCAGGAGTTGTAGGTGCTGCCATCCGTCGCAGCAATGGTACCTTGCTCTAATCCTAATCTGGAACGTGCATGGAAGTGCGTTTTAGATGACTGGGATGGTCCTAACCAGGAGTTTGCTCTCCATTTGCCAATGTGGATGGGAAGTCCATCCAATGCATTTTTTTTTTTTTTGGATGAGGGAAAAAGATCCTCTTTGGGAAAGCAACCTTTTCCCTGTTTTGCCTCTGTGTGTGGAACAGCTGTAACAATATGCCCGGCACTTGCAGGGAGCAAAGGGTGGATGGAGGAATCACTGCTCTGTTAAATTACAGCAAGTGCTGCTCTCTGGCAAGCACAGGTAGGGCTGCTCCTATGCTCCTGCCATGGGCACGGCTGGGCACAGCCGTCTGCCTCCCTGTTGCCCATGCCTCTGCTGGGAGAGTACCTTCTGCTGAAGGCCTGCTCCCACGCACCACTCTACGTGGGAAGTATAATCTTGCTGACTTCTTGGCCAACACCGTTTAGCCATCTGCTGCTGTTGTTGACTGATCCAGCCTTGCTACCTTCCCCTTTCCCAGACAATCCATCATGCAAAGTGTAGAAGTCCTCAGCAGCTATCTGTTCATCTGTGTGCTGGTGAGGCTTTGCTGGGTGCTTCTGCTTCACATTTCCATTTCTGCTTATTGTTATTCTGGTTTATGCTCTTTGGTTCGTTCCTCTCAGACAAACTGCGGCTTTAAAAGTAAGGGAGGAGACTTACAGGCTCACAGTAATTACCATGGTTTCGTTAGGGTCATATTTTGGTGCACAGAAGTACTGTGTCATCAGACTTGCTTTGAAACATCAGAAGGAATCTAGGGAGAAGAATTGCAGTGCCTTTCATTTTTTGCCCCTCAGAACTGATAGTGAGAAGAGATTCACATTTCTTAATTGTTCACACTGGTCCAGCATGAGCTTCTTGATCAGAACCCCTCAATAAATCAGACACTCTAGCCTCATGCAGGGGTGCTGCAAAAGAGGTGGGAAGTGAGAAAACTAAGATACGACTCTCTGCTCAGAGCCTACTTATGGGGTTTATTTAATAGATGGGAGTTTGCACACAATTAACTAATTATGAGCAAAAGTCAGTGCTTGGGGTGAAGAGCAGGCCTTCGAAAATAAGTACTCAGCTTCATTTGAAGGGCAAACACTTGACACTCAACGTGAACTTAAGCAGGAACTGACTTTCAAAGGGAAAAATGTCTGTCACATTTAAGTCTACACACATATTCTCTTCAATATTTGGGATTCTAAGCTCTTTGAAGGTAGTCTCTTCACTTCCCCGCAAAGCACTTTTTTGTTCACCTTCGCAGTATTTTTCTCTCTTCTCTGTCCCCCCTCACCCCCTCTCCCCTTAATGTTAAGAATTTGCTTCTGGGATGAGATTTTGCTTGCTGAGTTTCAGCCCCAAATTATATTTTACAGATGACTTTGAAATTCCCTGTAAGTGTGCTCTCATTATTAGATATCTTTGATACAACTTTAAATACAACTGTGCAGACATCACTGCTGTTAGTGCTAGGAAAATATAAAACCTACACAGAGAAAGCAAAAGTCAGAGCCAAAAAACCCTGTGATAGATAAAAGTAGGGGTATGTTTCAGATATGGGACCCTGGCCTTGTAAACATTGTGAAGCTCTCTGAATTAGTCACTTCACACAATAGTCTTAGGGGAGTTTTAATCAGACTCTGTTGTGCAGGGGCTTGTCCTGAATGTATTTAGCCTGGGGAAATTACCCTACTCTGGTGTGCCTTTTTTTTTTTTTTTTTTTTTTTTGACATTCCTCTCTCCTGGAGATCAGTGCTTCAAAAGAAGAGAAGATACCAAGCAAGAGCAGGCCAATCAAAGTAGTATTGTGCTCAATAAGAGACACGCTTGAAGCATGTTGACTACAAGCTACTGCAAACCACATACATTTTTCAACAGACTGGAGGACCAGTTCACAGTTGGAGGGAAATACTGGGCATGCAAACAGAATATGGACATTGCAATTGAGAGTAGAAACTCCCCATCACTAAGGTTTCTTCCAACAAGTCAAAGCCTTTTTGTATTTTTCAGATGGCTCAAACACCTCTTCCCAGGGGTCAAAGTGAACAGGGTAAACTCACTCAGAGGAGGAATCTACTGCCCCAACAGTTACACCAGGATGAACAACAACTCATCACCCCTCACCTTTATGGAGGGCAGCCCTACGTGTTTGGAGGTGTGCACAGGTTTCCTGTGCAGCCGGGGCAGAAGGGTGCAGCAGAGGTCACCCATGCCTCCATGTGCCTTGCCATAACTCGTGACGAACTCCGTTCTGCCCGGGACTGTAGGGGCTCTCCTGGGTGAGGCTGCTGACATGGTGGATGAACAGTCTCACAAGGCCAGGAGAGTGCCACCAGAGCTTTTGTTTGTCGCCCTGTCAAAAATTCAGGGTTCCTTTACATGAAGCTCTTCTTGGCTGATTTGCTCTATCAACAGGGTGTGTTGTACTTATTCTCAAGGAGCAGAAGGAGCTAAGTGTTTCTGAAATCCTCCTGCTGTGCCATTTTGAAAAGTGGTATTCATGTAATGTGTACCCTGGATCTCTTATCGTCGAGCCATTGTTCTGAATATTTCTGAAATCCTCACGCTGTGTTGTTTTGAGAAGAGGTATTCATGTACCACAGATCACTTAGTGCTGAGCCATTGCTTTGCTGTGTCAGAGATGACAGAAAGAAGCAGAGGACAATATGGCTAGCACTGGTGGAGACAATGCTATTAAAACTCATCAGAAGCAGGATCATGGGGCCTTTATGGAGATATTATTTGATCATTTGGGATGCTCATGGATTAACGGAGAGATGATCCTGTTTTAATAAGTTGATAATATTTTTATTTAAGGCAAAAGCACAAAGAACTGGCAAGAAGAAGCTGGAGGTATAACTTAACGCAGGTTTCATGATGCTTTTGCGACAGCAACAGACACAAAAAGGCTAATGTGTGGGGTCAGCAGTGTGGCACAGAGGGTGACGTGTTTGAGTGGATTAAGGGGTGTTCTCAGTATAGACTACAGAGAGATCATACTGCTTTGGTGTGACCTGAATGAAGAAGCAGAGAATTACATGGATGAGAACTGGACTAGATTTGTTCTTATTCATACTATTTGTCTGAGGCCTGAGGAAGATGAAAATACTATAAAGCAAAAATATTTGCAGATAGTGCAGAAGTAGGGAATGCTGCCAGTACAAAGAAGCTACATGTGTGTATGGGAAGATGAATGACCTACATAAAGATAAAGTAATGAGGATCTGGACAAAACAGAGGACCAGACTCTGAAAGATCATACTACGCAGAAGTGCAGTTCAGGAAAATGTAGTTCATGGGTAGCCAAAGTTTGAAGCAAAAGGATTAAAACAGGTGCATATATGTGCAGAAATTTACAGAGATCTTTGCAAGTTTTACATAAATAGTGGATTTAAGTATCATGAAATTACCACTTTTTAGTACTGCAGAGACCATACTTGTACTATCATCTTCATTGCTGATCACCTCATTTTAAAGAATTCTTACAGCGATAGACAAATATATAGCAAGAACAAGCAGAATAATACAGGGATTGGTGGACGCTAGTTGTCCCAAATAAACCAAAGAAATTAGGGCTGTAGTCTGTGAAAGAGGAGAGTGAGAGGTGAGATCATTTTGCTCCGTGAAGTTCCTGAGGGAATAGGAAGAATTGTTGATGCAAGACAGTTTGAATTTGTCAAATACAAGAAGCAGAGGGCACGAATTAAAGTTTTGCATTATATGGAGGGAGTTCCCACAAGGAATTTAGCTTAGAGTTCCTTTATGCTGGGAGCAGATAATATACAAGATGCTGAAAAGTGCACTCTGCTATACAAAAAGCCCAGTGGGAACACAAATTTTTACTGCTATGTTCCCCAAAGCCACATCTTTGTCTGAAGAGTGCTTTAAAGACAGCACCATTCTTCTAGAGAATACAGGAGAGGGCTGTAAGAAAAAATAACCTATCTCATCCTCGTGAGAATACTCAAAGTGTTTCTCCTGGATTATTGGTAGCATTTTCAGAGAGGCTGGATGTCTGAACCCTTTCAAAAATTTCAACTGTGAAGGAATTGTTTCCTGGAAGAATCAGTGAAGTAGCATTGAAATTACATAGGATGGGACCCCTTTGGGATGTAGGACTGAGAAGACTGAATTTCGTTTTGACGTAGTTTTTGCAAGTTTTACAGGATTAATAATACTGCAGCAGTGGAGATAAAAGGCACACGGCAAAGTCTGTAAGACACAAATGAAAAGTGGCATTATTTGAATGAGTCTAAAAAAAATATTGAGATGATACTTAAGAAAAATATTTATTGGGGTTAGACCTGGTGGTACAATGGATGCAGATGAATTTACCTCTGGCACTCAGGTGAAGGGTGGATGAAAATCTGAAGTTTAATAAGAGGGAAGTCCTGAGTCCCCCCTACTGCCCCTTTCCTTCCCTCTCTTTCCTATTAGTTAAGTGAAATAAAATTACAGAGTATTGGCTTATTGATAATAAATAGATTCTTAACTTTTTTCTCCACTAAATTGTGTCAAGAATTTTCTATGTGAAGCAAACACTTGTAAAGGCTCTGACTCAAAGAAATGTGTTTGGCTTCTCTTCTGCCCCTTTTCATTAGGGGCTCTGTGGGCTTCCAGCATCTGAAGGACTCCTTGACCTGTCAGTGACACCTGCTAGCATATTACATCTCAGGCTTGCACACAAACTGCTTGCAAGACAGTCTGAATCCAAACCTCTGAAGCAAAGCGGCAGTTGTAAATGAGTCTTTCATACAAAATAGAAAAGAACTAACCCTATTACTGTATGCATCCAAAAAATGTAGGCTGTAACCCTTTGATGTCTGTGACTTGATTTTCTCTTTCTTTCCTCAGTGAATGCACCATTGAGCATCACTTGCTGACACTAAGAGATTTAAATGCACACAGAAAGACAAACAGAAAGACACCTGATCCAGTCATTTACAGCATAGAGTATATACTGCCACACAGTGAATTATTTTTACATAGGTAATTAATAATAGAGAAACAATGTAGTGACAGTGTGAGTCCCAGGGGAGAAAATTGTCAGCCTATTTATTCATTTATTCTTTTCTAACTAAATTGATGGGATAGCCTGATGCCTTTCTGGATTCCACACGGATGATGAAACTGCAAACAAGTTTCATTTAAATAACAAGCAATCCTTCCAATTAGTCAAAGCCTAATTCTTATCGCTTGAAACGATGAATTGCACATACTGTGGCCTCTGTCAGTCTGAAGGGGAAAAAGCTGCCCACCAAAAACCCAAAGACATTGATCTGAACATTTTAGGTACCAATCCAAACACATTAATCTGGTGTGATTTGCCAAGACTCTGCAACTGTCCTCTGGATTCCTAGGTTCATGTTACATGGGATATCACTAATTCTTTCATATAAACTCATCTTTTAGCTATTGGGAAGTTTAAAGGAACTAAAGCACAGTTCTCAGGAGCATGCAGAGGATAGCACCAGATTCTGCTCTCTAATGCATGGCTGTGTCCACTGTCCTGTGTGGTTTATGCTTTCAGAAATGAAACCCTGCACAGTGGCTGAAATCCCAGTTTCAGTAAGGGAAGGATTTTGATAATAACAAAGCACTACTAATCTAAAAAGAAGCCAACAGCCAAACAACCAAAACACAAAACAAATATCACATGTCCATTTCTGTCATGAGGCAGGTATTCCTGCAGGTAAAAAATAACCTCCCCAAATGTGTTTTTTAAAGTGAAAAAGGTTGTATAATTTTTTCTAGCTTAACCTTTCTCTCAGATTTTATGTCACCACTTTTGCACCTGTTTGTTTTTCCATCTTTTTAAGTTAAGGATCACCTCTACTTCAGTGTTCTTGCATTTTTTAAATGCAAGTTGTTGGCTAGCATACATGTGGAGCAAGAATCCCCAGAGCACAGTGAGTAAAGAATGATTTTTGCAATAACTAGCTACAGCTGAATCATGATAAATCATACTATTGCATTGAATTTATCTTCTGAATATTAAATTTAAGAAGCTGTGTCATGTTGAAATATTGAAATATCTCCAATGTAATCCACTGTAATCCATTGTTGGGAGATTTGAGGGGGAAAGGGCAGTGAGAGAAAAGGTTGGCTGGCTTTAGATAACCAATAATCTGCACAAGCTCTCAGAGCTGGCAGCAGAGTCACAGTCTCAATACTAGTTTCAGCCTGGCAGCAATTGACACTCCCTGTACCAGCTATTTGGCTGGAACTTAAATATGTCACTTGGCACTGAGAGTTGATAAAAGCCCTGTTATTTTCCAGGCTGAGAGCTAAATAAGACTGCAGCCTTCCTAAACCATTACACAGTGCTTATAAGGAATTGTATGTTTATGTGAAGTAATTTAATCAACCTGATCATTAGATGAATTTGCTACTTCCACACTTTATTCTAATTGTGTTTGTTTTTATGCATATTACACTTTTGCCCAGTTACTTAGTTCTAATTAATAAACTGGAAACAAGCACGCTATGAATGTCCGCTTCCCAAAGAGCACTTTCCTGAAATGGAGGAGCCTGTAGGGAAAACAAGCAGGGCAGTGACACCAGAGGGCATTCTCCAGAGCCATCCTTGCAGACTGCTGAAATCTGGGGCCTGAGCTGGAAAATCCACCATCTGTTGAAGGCCTGGTATCTAAAGCTAATGTATTTCCTTTCATAAGTCTGTATATACTGCATCACTTACCTCTGCATTATTTATAGGGAGATTGTTAACATTTGGGACATAAGCACTGCTGAGAACAGTAAAACACTTACTGTTAATGTAAAGGAATATGTCAAGGAGGCCTAACACGTGCCCCTGTACTGTACTAGTTCTCAGGGTCCTTTTCTTTCCTTGTTCCTCTATTGCAGGACTCTCTGTGGCTGCACTGTCCCTCACATCCCACTTCATTTACAAGCTGGTGGATAAAGTAAGCCCCTCCTGCAGAGCAGCACTAGAGCTTATGGTATAAAGGTTTCACTGTGAAAACTGCAAACTTAAAGTTTTTTTCTGAGGAAAAAGCAGTTTTTCTAGACTGTCTTTTCAGGTTGAAATAAATAATAATCTTATTTTTGTTCTATTCATGTACCTTTTATATGCACACATCTTTTGTCATCTTCCTGAGTAGGGAGATGTCCTGTAACAGAGACGAGCTGAGTTTTGTCATCTCTCTCTGTTGCCAAGCCAGTAGCATTTTATATGCCATGTACTGAAGTAAGACTGCTGCTTGGTACAGCTTTGCAGTTCAGCGGTCTTCTTTAGTTGCTGTCAGTAGGATGATGCTGACTTTGAAGGAAGCCAGCCTGAGGCTCAAATGCACAAGAGGAGGAGTTTCACAGTGCAGGGATACATTTCTAAGTATGACCAAGAAAAGGTGTCTTCAAAGTTTTCAGGAGTATGTACTTCCCCTTCACCTTCTTTTGTATTGGGATGAAATCAAAATATTTTGAACCAAAAATCTAGGATGCTACACATAGACAGTCTTTGGAAATAGCATCTGGTCCTGAGATGCTCCCCCAGAAAGCACCTAAGAGAGGTGCACCTGGGAACCTGTCGTGGTTTCAGGTCAGCTCAGTCGGTAACAAAGCACCACGAAGCCGCTCACTCACCCCCCACCCCCTCGCCTGGCTACGTTGGGATGAGGAGAAAAAAACAAAGGCAGGCTTGTGGGTCGAGACAAGGACTGGGAGGGATCACTCCCCACTTATGGTCACGGGCAAAAGACAGGCTCGACTTGGGGAAGAAACAAAATCAATTTAATTTACTACAAATTAAAACAAAAACAAAACACAAGGGTATTAGGAAGGGAAACCAAACATCAGAACAACCTCCCCCCACCCCTCCCGCCTTCCCGGCTCAGTTCACTACCGATGCTGTCTACCTCCTCCCCCCAGCGGCGCAGGGGAATTGGGGATGGGGGTTGAGTCAGCTCGCCACACATCGTCGTTGCCGCTTCTTTCCTCAGGGGGAAGATTCCTCTCTCGTTCCCTGCTCCAACGTGGTTCCTTTCCGCGGGCTGCAGTTCCTCACAAACTTCCCTGGCGCGGGTCCTTTCCGCGGGCTTCAGTTCTTCCCGAACTCCCCTGGCGCGGGTCCTTTCCGCGGGCTGCTCTCCCGTCTCACACTGCTTCAGCGCGGTTTTTACCATGGGGTTACGGCCACCTTCGGGAGCTTCCGCTCCACCGTTCACCCCCCTGGGCTGCAGGGCCATCAGCCTCCTCAGGCTCCTCCTCCTCCCCCTCCACTTCCATGATTCCAGTGTCGGCAGCGATGTTCCTCTCAGGTTTCCCCCCCACACTACCGGTTCCCCTTCTTAAATATGTTTCCCAGAGGCGCTACCACCGTCACTCCCCGCCTAGAGGCGGGTCCGACATTTTGGCGCGCGGGTCCGACATTTTGGGGCAGCGAATTCTTCCAGCAACTTCTTAAAGGGGCCGCCTCTGTAGCCCCCCCTCCCCTGCCACCAAGGGAAAACCGCGCCACACAAACCCATAACAGAACCCCTTCCTGTTTAGGGTAACCCACCATGTAGCATGTAAAGACCAGGATCAGAATAAGGACCTCAGCCTCACTGGCTGATAGGAAAGGCCATGGCCCGAAGTAGGGTATTGGTGCATGGTTGTCCACACTGTCGGATCATGAGTATGTTCCCAGCCCTGTTTTGGCCTGTGTCACCTACTGCTTTTAAGTTATGCCCAGGCAAGGTTTGGAGGATGACACAGGCGAGGATCTGCACCCACAGGCAATAGAGATGAGGCTGTGTAAAACCCGGTGGGGGAAGAAGAGGCTGGAGACCTGTGGGAACCAGTCATGCTGTGCTGCTTCTCCTGCCCCCTCGGGCCGGAGAAGTGCCGGGGAAGTCCCCAACAAGTCATGGTGTTGGCTGTGCCCCACTGCATCTCATACTGGGTCTCAGCCTCTTCTGCAGGAACTATTGCAACCTGTATGGGTCCTGAGTTGCTGGAGTGACTGTGAGCTGCCTTATACCACACAGATGTGAATCCCCTAACACTGGGCTGGTGGCTCTTCTGAGGAGGAAGCCTTGCTCTCCTTCCCTTTTTCTCTGACTAAAAATCCCAAGCTGCTTGAAACTTGTACATTTGTCCTCATTAAAAATTTTAACGTTGAATGTGAGGAAAAAACTTCTACCAGAAAAACTCCTGATCAGGTCAAATATTAGTTTAAGTCTTATTAATTCTACAAGCCTTCTCTCTTTTAGCAGATGTTGGGGTTTTTAAAGGCCTCTGGGAACAATGTATTTTAAACTTATTTAATTTGGAGAAAAAGATGACTGTGGCAGGGAACAGTGTCAGTCATAGAGGAAGAGGTTACACGGAAGCTGGAGCACTAAAGCTCTTGCAGAAGAACAAGAAAAGAGAGGCAACATGTAGTTCAAGAGGTCTGAAAAAGAAAGGGAAGATGAGTTCATGAAAAACTGTCCGTGCATTCAAAATAGTTGAACTAAAATGTACTCTGCACTAAAGCATAAACTGTGCACCGACCTCTCTGGATTTTAGTGGCTTGAGAGCTTAAGGAGTTAAACATTGTTTCTGCATTGTTTACTGTTTTTCTGCCCCACTGTGGGTTATTTTCTTAATGTCAGATCTACATTGACACTCATATCAAAAAGCTTGTTATTTAACTTGATAGATCAGCTACTGTGAGGGGGTAGGGGTGGGTAACTGACCCTACTATTAAGATATATGATGCTTATTTAGAGAAATGACATATATTCTTGATGAGATGCACAGTCGTAAACTGCACACTTCTCATTCAAGGTTACTTACAAAAAAAGGAGGAAAAGAAGCTGGATTTATTCTTCTGCCCATCCTTCTTTTATTTAAGATAGAAAATGCAGTGTTTTCTGCATTAGAAGTACTATGTACCCTGGGTGAGTGAGAGAACAGATGAACTGTGATACCACTTGATATTTATATGGGAACAGTTCAGCAGGGATAATAGTTTTAGTTAGCTGATGGTGGAATTTGGGGTTCTTTTTTTCATCTACACAAATACAACCTCAATTCATATCTCCAGAGGATGTCACTCCTGCAATTACGAGATTCCACATTACTTCTTGCAATATTTCAAAAGGTGATTTGTGGGAAATAATACTCTCCTGATGTGTTGGGATGATTCTACTATTTGAAAGAAAGTCAAGAAAGAGATCCATAAGCTCCAACAATATCTTAGACAGGTGAAAAGGCAATGGAAGGGCTTCCTAAGCCATGCCTGAAGATGAACTGTAGGTCATAAAACTCACCTGCAGAGGGACATTCTTCGGTGTGGTTGGATAGGAATTCTTCATTATCTATTTCAATGAAAAATGCTGATTTGCTAAAAGAATTTCAGAAAATGAGCTGTTTCATTTCAGTGAATTATTTGTTATAAATCCCATGTGCAGTAAGAAATATCTGCTTTACTATTTACAAAAATGATAAAGATTGAATTTTTTCAGTTAGAAACAACTTTTAAAATTTAGTTTAATTTGCATAGAAAAGAGAAACTAGGTAAAATGAAATGTTTCAATTGAACAAAACCCATTTTTTTTGCTGTTTCATTTTGCAGAAAGAGATTCTTTGTGATCTACACTATTCTTTGATTCTGAGGTTTCATTTCTGAGGCTGGAAAAATAATTGAAATATCAAATCTTTCTAGATATGAAAACTATTTGCTGCGTAGCCCTGCTTTCTAATAATGTCTTGATATCTCTCTCAGAAAGCTTACAAATAAGCAAATTTCTCTACATTTCTTTATAACAGAGACAAACTTGGTAACCTGACTAAAGATATATAATTTGTTGTTTTATTTTTTCCCCTTGAGCTCCTTTGTGAAGAACCATGGCATGATGTTTAACTTACAATTTTCAGTAGCAAAGAAAAGCACAAATGCTGGAAATATGCATCAAAACTCTCCGTGGTAGCTGAAAAAGAGTCTGAAAAAATTGTAGCCAAGTCTGCTTTCCATTTGTGACTATTTTGTATATTATTATTTCTTTTTGTCAATGGCTTCCAGTAAAAGTCTCCTTTAAATCCCTTGCCTTGTACTAGACCAAAGCCTCCAGACCATCGCAAAATGGATTATTTTGGGAGGAGTTCTTAATGAACTGAAAATTGAAAACTAGGCCATTAATCCTTAACATTGGGTGGAAATTCTACACATTACTCTCTATTGTCTTAGTGTCATTGGAAATTAAGGTAGGAGAATCTTTCATGAAAAGCATCAGACACCCATAGCAGAAAAAAATGAAACTAAGAAAAGATGCTTGGGTACCAGAAAGCTGGAGTGACAAGCAATCTTCATCAAGGTCTGGGGTTTGGGTGAGAGTATCTATATAAATCAGGCCTGAAAGAACAGACTGTAACAGCAGGTTTTTGGTCTCTGGTTAGTCCTTCACACTTATCCATGCTGAGTGAAGACATTTTGGCTATTTCTGGTAGAAATGGAATTGACTTCTCCTGGTTGACCACCATCTCAAAAACTTCAAGAAATCTCCTCAAGGAGTAGAAACCTAAAGAAGCTTCTAGAGATAGTAGATACTGGGAGGTTTTTGTTTGTTTGGTTTGTTTTGTTTTTCCTCCCTTGCTATTAAGACCATATATTCAACCCTACTCTTTAGCTAGAAACTATTGATTTCCATCAAGGAATGACATGCTAATACTTTATTAGTGAATTATGCAGCCATCACACCAGGCCATTGGAGGGAATAACTGATTTCAGTGTAGCTTGCCAGGGTGACTAAATGAAACAAGGAGAATTAGAACAGGTTGATGTGGCCTCGTCTAAAATTACTCAGGTCATTTGCAAGTCCATTGCAGTTCCCATTGCAGTCTACTATCTAGGGTTATTCATTAATCAGATGCTTATAAATATGCAAGGAATGGAGAGGGAGCTTCAACCTGTGAGCAACCCATCTGCAAGAACCTATAATTAGGGCCACCATATTTCTGAAAGATGTCAGACCTGCTGAACTTGTGTACCTCAGGTGGGTGTGTTAGACTTACCAGATGACTGCAAACCCTAGGCAAAAATAGGAAAATCTTGAAATATGTCCAGAACTGAACATGTCTGGGATTTATCATTTATCTGTAGTGTCCCTAACAATGATGCTTCACATCGGGGAATTATAGGCAAACCCAACAATATTGTCATGAGAAGATACATGGGGTTTCAGTCTGCATACAAGACTGACCAAATGGTTGGGTCTATCCATGAGAAGCTGAGCTTTTTGAATCCCACCACTTCCTGCAACAAGACTAGGAGGACTTGTGAATCACCTGAGGCACTGTTGTCATGTGTGAATTTGAATCAGTCACATTAGCCACTGGAGGCAATCACCTGGGTTAACAGGAAAGCACGTGGCAAGTTCCAGGAGAGTGATGGGACTTAGACCTAGACAGTGAGAGCAAAGAAATGCCTTGGATTCTGTCTGTTTTGAATTTTTTATTTGTAAAAACGAAAATGATCCTTCAAAACTTGATAGTAGCTTTTAATGTTCATTTCACCCCCAAAATGCTGTTAATTGTGACTGTTTAGCAGGTATATATTAATATTAATTTAATACTTCTGAACTTGCTTTGAATATCTGTATTGTAGACAATGTTGAATAGATTGCAGCTTGGTTTTGATATTTAAGTCCCCTTTCTGATTTTTCAGCAGAATAGAAATCCAGCTTGCAGTCACTTCCACAGCGCTTCTGCAATACAGTTGTTATTACAAATGATGCCACTTTAGGCAGGATAGACACAAGCAAACTGTAAGCTCAGAATTGCCCATTGTAATCAAATTGGCTATTTTCCAAACAATTCACAGTCTCTCTCCCAGTGTGACCTTTCAGAGCCCTGCACTCAGCAAAATGGGGGTATATTACCTTTCATGCACTACTGTTCATTTTCAGGAGAAAGCCAGGATTATTGTTCAAATTCTGTACAATTACACCTGAGCACCTCATTGTTTTCAAGGGGAGGGCACAAATGAGTTGGGTCGGCATTTGGTACAGAGATGTGTCTAGCATTACACACAGCACGGCAGAAACAGAAAGGGTTGAAAGCACACTCTGTAATAAATATGCGACAAACTGAATGCCTAAAAAGAGCATGGATGCTCTTGCCCATTTAGTCCAGTTTTTCTCACCTAGCCTTAATGATGGTTTCCAGAGGCATAGTTGGACATAACGTATATGTTGGGCAGGAGTTGGGGGCGGAGGGGACAGAGAAGATAACTTGTTTAATGTGTTACCTAAACAGGTAACAGAGCAAACGAGATCTGGAGTTAGGGATCCTTTAAGTTGGAGTACTTGGGCTCTAGGCTGTTTCCACTTTCCTGTTTTCTCCCCCAGCATTATAGCTGCTCTTAGAAACCTTTGGGTTTATATAGGTACTTAAAAAAAAATCCAAACAACGATAGATTGCCCAGCAGAATATTATTTACATGAAAACTCCTGCCTAAGCATAATTCTTCTTGAGATGACATCTGCTTTGAAAATACAACACAATTTCATCTCAGATGTAAAAGTAACACCCTCCCCCTTATTTTTTGTTTTTTTTTTTTGCTGACACCAAGAGATACACAACTTGCTGATGGTATGTGGCTGATAGCTGTATCAGTCAACCCTAAATAGTCTATAAATCCATGTACAGTGTAAAATATCACTTTTATGTAATTGGGAATTTTTAGCAATACAATTTTGTATAATTATGTTTGATTTTCCCTATCCAGAACCGTCTTCCCTGGTGAATCTGGAAGTAGTCTCTGATTGTACAGAGCCACAATTTATTCTGCCCTTGTGTTTCCCTTGAGTATAAGTTATGATATATCAGCATTGTCTTTGAGGTCTACCGAATCTGTGGATATGCAATACACTGAAGAGTGCAGACGGAATGAAGTTGAAAGAATTCATGAATAAAATGTAAGTGGATGATACTTCAAACTAAAGCACAAATACTGCATTGCCTAAATGGAGAGAAATTGTTCCTCTTGCTCAAGTAGGAACAGTAGCGATAACAATAAGCTAGGATTATTGTGGCCTTTGGTCTTGGGCTCAGTTGTTATTTGAGAATGGCACACAGCAGCTACTGGAATACTTTCTTTCCACATAACGGTCACAGCTGAACTTTGGTGAGGAAAATAAATACCCTACTGTGTACAGAGTCTTATAGATCTGTGAGAGAAACTTTGCCAACTTTGAGTGTTCCCCCACAACCTGCAGCACCTACAAAAATAAATAAGGTTTTCAATCCAAAATTCTTGATAAATGGAAAGCACTGTTCTGTCCCTGGCATTGTCAATTTTCTCTCCTTTTTCAGGGAACCTGATTATTCACACTCAGTATATAAACATACTGCATGAGGTAAATAGGTACCAAGGCTAGTGCTGTTTTTGAACATAGATCATCATTTTACTTACTCCCTTACATCATTTAACTCTGTTCTGGTGACCCTGGGACCTGGTAATACACACTGCAACCAATAACCATAACTCCATGATCCGTATAGAATACATGAAGGATGGTGGCAAGTATATAATTTATTACCTTCTGTAGTGCTGTGTTATTATTATGTGACTGTTATAGCATTCATAGTTTGACAGATTCCTATTAGCCAGTCAGTCAGAGTATGTAGTGTATTATTTTACCAATACCTGATGCATATCAATAAAGTGGGTGAACACTGCTATAAAAGAACAGCTGAATTGGCTTGGATGGCGTAATCTCCCATCCTGAGTTCTCACCTGAAACACCAGTTTAAGCTGATGGATACTTTTGTAAGTATGAGAAAAGCCTGCATAACTTTCTTCCCTCCTTGTCCTGAATCCCTGAAAGGAAGTGTCAAAATAGTACAATAGGTTATTTTTGTCGGTACTCCCATTCCAACAGCAGAAGCAAAAATTACGAGAAACCTTGTACTGCGAGACAACCTGTTCTCACAAGATTTCCAGCCCATTAACTCAAGAATCAGATTGCTTGGATTAGGTTTGCACAAACAGCCAAGCTTTTCAGGTGCTTATCCAAAAGGCACTGGACCAAATCTTTTGAGGTTTCCCCACATACTTAATATATTATGCAAATATTGACTGGATACGGAGACAAGAGCAAGATGGGAAAAATCTCCTTGTCCAGGACAAGCAGAATTAGTTCTTGCTGGACAAGTAAAGCTGTCATGCTTTCTGCTGGCTGGGCAAAAACAGCAAGAGGGGGCAGAGGCACAGACAGGCAGTGCCACAGGACTGAGGGTGACCAAGGGGCTGAAGAAGCCTGGAGCTAGAAAGCAGTGAGCTGCTGGCGGGTGGGAAGAGGAGGCGAAGCTGCACATAGCCATGAAATAGTCTGTCAAATTATGGGAAATATAGAGCTTATATAAGAAAATGATATAACCAGGGATAGCTGTGATGCTGGGTAGGGGTGATGGGTAATATAACTGCTATGGCAGCATGTGCCAGAGCTCAGCTGACAGCTGGTGGCCTTGGTGGGGGCCATTGGGGAACACAGCATGGAGGGGTCAGTCCTCCAAGGGATGGACGCTGCTGCATTTCTCGTGGGGGTAGAATAGCTGGCTGGAGCCTGTTAGATCCCTGTTTGTACACTTCATCCTCCTGCATTTCTAAAAGAGAGAAAGAGTAGATCAGCCTGTGATGTTTATTTCAGGATTGTGAGGTATAATATTCTGATTAGATGAAACACATTTAAGGAGTATCAATCAAAATTTAAGAAACTACACAGGGAAAAATGCAAGTTATCCAGATTTTTTCTGTAATTCCCGTCACACAGGCAACCTGACACAGCATGTTGCAGGTAATTCGACCATGCTGTCAGTTTTTACTAGGAATGTAATCAATATGATCAAACAAATTTTAAGCAAGATGTCTGAAACAAAGTATTTGTTATTGTATAGATTTTTACCCAATGCTTTACAAAAGTATGTTAACAAGCTGATATGAAGTGTCAATCTTTAAGAAGCAGCAGCCTGACTGTTAGAAGACCATGGTTCCTGCCTCACCCAATGCATGATTGACAGTAGCACAGAGAGAAGGGTCTGTATATAAGGTAGTCCTACTGATCCTGCTCCTGAGGGGTGATATAATAATAAAGAACTGGCGCAGCTGTGTCCTTTCATGATTTCATGAATGGTCAAGCAAATAAAGCATGATACTTTATGTTACCTCATGACGAACTGCTAAGCAAAGGTGTAATCAACAAGGGCTGTAGAGAGGCTCTTTTTTAACTTGGCTAAAGGAAATTTCTGCAGACACTCAAAGAGCTCATGGAAAGAAAACAGAGCTCTACAAAGTCATGGGAGGGACTCATACTGTTACTTGCAATTCTGGTTAGCTGACCTGAGCTAAGACAGAGGGTGAGCTTCTCTCCATCTAGCTTTAGATATTTATGTGGTAAGCATTCAGGGATTACAGTCACCATAGGACCCCTTTATACTCTGTGGAGAGAAACAGGCATTTTTATGGAGAGATTCTTTTTACTGGTTTTAGGTGTCTTCTTTAGGATAAGATGATTTGTGATGTCATAGTTATTATTCTCATCAATGAATATAAGGTTCAGTGAAAGTGACTACACTTATGGTGATGTTTAGTCAGAAGAATATCTTCCTCTCCCTTACCACAGATATTAACATTTTGTTCATTGTATCTTGCATTAGATATGGCATCACAAGATGTTTTGCATGAAGATACGCAAATTTTTGAAATAAACTTAAAAGAGATTCTTTGTTTTCTCAGTGTAAAATGAGAAGCATAGCCAACCATTTCACATCTTCCCCAAGCAAAAAGGAGTCATTTTTTTATAAGCTCTGCCAAGCTGGGGTGACTGGCAGAAAATACGCAAGTTACCCTGTCTTCTTCCACAAACTGTTTGAACATTTGTTTGAGAGGAATGTGAGTGGGATGTAACTTTCTTCCACATCTTTGGTACCAATTGAAACATTGTTCCTCAGTGGCACACCCTTGGGTTCGCATTTTGATACCCCACCAGAAAGTCTGGGGGGATGCGTGGAAAGAAGAGTGGAAGATCACTATCACAGTGTTTCCAGTGAATCCACGTGCGAGACGAGGCACCGCTGGGTGGGACAGTGCTGTCGGTGGGATTGGTAGTGCCACTCCAGAGTGGCTGCCCTGCCTCTGCCTTAGACACGGTAACTCACAGGCATTACTTTCAGAAAGGATTTCAGCACAGCCTACCTACCGGAGTAGATATTCAGAATCCCTGGAAGTCCTGTACACTGAATAACTTGAGTGATAATTCTACTATTTACATGGAGCTTGCTGGGCTCTAGCTGTTTCTTCTGCAGCTGCACCTCCACAGACAGTAGAGGCATACCCTTCAACAGTGAAGCTGAACTAAATAGCTCACATGCATGTGGTGCTCTCGAGTAAGTAGGTGGAGAGACTTTAAAGTAGTAATGTTTGTCCCAGTGATGTGTTGTTGACAGTAAGCTAAGTGTGTCTCAGGAAGCACAAGCCCACAGTAAATAGGAAGGGGGTCTGCTGCATCACTGAATGTCTGCTGCATCACTGAATGCCGTCCTCAAATCTCAGAAAACCACATATTATAATCTTTCCATTAGAAGAATCAGCTCCATCTTGAAAGTATGTTCTTCTACTGCTTTCTGCAATTTTTGTACATGGAAGGTACAGGTGCTTGTAAAGAATCATCAGAAAGTGCATCAATCACCAGATTTCCCACTTCTAGCTCACGATCCCTAAATCTCACCACTGCTGAGTGATTAGAGGAGCCTTTCAGTTCTGAGTTTGTTCTAGGTGGAAGCACATAATTGAAGTAGCCTTAAATTGGACACCAAATGTCCTCAGGCAAACAGCAGATACTCCCCCCTTACTGTTTCTTACTGACCACTTTATTCAACTCCCCACTCAGCACTAGGCTTTTGGGTGTCTCTGGAGATGCCCAAATCTCTTCACTGACTGTATGGAGATGCTAATTTTGGAATAATTAATTAATTAATTAATGCTGGGGCTAACTATGTATTTAACTATGTATTTGTAGGTGCTGTAATGTTTAACACAGACATCTAGGGTAGGCACTCTGGTTCTTGCTCTTTTTTCAGTTAGTGCTCTTCATAAATGTTGGGGAAACCAAGCATGGAGAAATCGAGTCCAGATTTTACAGTCTTCTTCATAAAGATTAAGGTTTCAACCAAGCCAGAACTGGTGCACAGCAATAAGCTGGTACTTAATTATTTGTTCCTATTGCAAAATATATGTCTTAGATCTAAGAAGAGATTTCTGGGAATTTTCCAATATAATACTTATCTGTATGGAAACATCCTCCTCCAAAGTGAAAACTACAAAATGTAGTTTTCTTCAGAATAGTTCTTTTTTTTTCCCACAAGAAAGTTTCTGTGTAAAATGGTTCAGCTAAACCTGAAACTTTACATTTGCTGAAGGAGCCAGCAATATTTATTCTGAGTCAGTACAACAGCCCTTCTCTCATGGGAAGGATTCAGGGCCAAATGTCATGTCCATGATACAACGCTGAGTAGGAATTACAGGGCTGTGGCTCAAATAACATACCCTTTCCACCAACCGAAATGAAACATGTCAGTGTGGGAAGGATAAATGGCAATCTTTGGCTGTCATGCACTAGGATCTTATTATAGACACAGAGATAATGAAACTAATGTATCCTGAGGCAGTGTTACTTAAAACAGTATCAGAACAGGAGAATGTGTGCTGAATTTCATTTACTGAGAGTTTTTATAATGTGTTTGGAGCTAAGTTTCAGCAAACAATACAGAGCCTTGGTCCTTCAGAAGTGAAGTGATGTTTGGACAGCTGGCAACAGGATAAGGCTACACAGGGTTTGCCCGCCTATTTGTGAAACTTTTTTTGTCAGGAAATGTATGCATACTTATGTCACCCTTTTTATCACTCAATCAATTCTTCACTGAGATAAACAAAGTAGAAGGTAGTCTGAGAGGAACTGAACCCCATACAAGTTTTCCATAAAATGTTTATATCTGTTAAGCAAGTGGTAGAGAGGATGGGAACAGCTGATCCAGAAACCAATATGGTTAACTAATGCAATTTTTGAAGATGATCAGATATGACAGAAATGAAGCTCTTATAACTTATCAAGAGTATATATGTTTTGTTTTAGGTCCATTCTTGGATATGAGATATTGCCTCATGCCTGTTCCCTCCTGATAGACTAGTGTTTTCTCAGTGCCAGTTAGGACACCCGCATTTATTTCATGACTCCATGTATAAGAAATCTGTAGGCTGCACTTTTAATGTCTGATTGGGTACACCATCTCTCTCCAGCAGCTGACATAACCTATTGTTATGTACAGGAAGCATGTTAATCCTCATAATTAGCACAATTCCGGGGTCAATGCAGGTGAAGAGATTTCACACACCTTTTAAGTTTACTTACGATATTTTCTTCATCTTCTGTCCACCTTTATTTTATTTCTTCTCACAATAGCTACTCGGCATGACTTCCTCCTTATGCCTCAAATGCTATGCTGTCACTGACAGTTATAAAGGGAACAAAACAATCTGAAAGGAAAATTTCCATATGGGAAACGTTTCCTAGCAGGGTATGTTTTTATTTGGCTGGATCCAGGAAAGTAGCTTGAGACATTTAGAAGTAGACCCACCTTATTCTGTTGAAACTTTGAATTTTTTATGATCCCAAGAGTTAACCCCCCCCACCCGTGTATAGCCCCATGCACATTGGTCTACATGACATTTACTATCTGTATTAAACTGCTACCCAGAAACCTCGGCAAGGGCTGAGTTCTGTTATGCTGGGCACACTTCAAATATATAAAAGGTGACTCCTCTCTCCAGAGTTTAAGCTTTCAGTCCAACTGGCTTACTAGCATGTTATAATAGTCCTGTCTCTGGCATGCTGATTTGTGGCCTTGATCAAATCACTTAGCCTTTTACTTGCTTAAAAAAAAATTACTCCTGCACTTGAATGCATGATAAGTCAATAGAGCCACTCACACATGCAGGGGAGATGTGTAGGACTGAAACCTCAGGCCATGCAAACAACATCCCCTTCTTGAGCAGCCTCATGTTCCCAGCTGGACCACTCTGTCCCTCTGTCAGGCATGCCTATTCTGCTTTGTCTTCTGGCTGACCTCCTTGCGTAAGAGCTTCTTGCTCCATTTAAATGAAAATGAGTCATGCTAAAAATCCCCCCACCTCTGAACCCTAGTATTTAAGCTACGTAACTTCTTTGGGCTGATTCAGATTTGGGAGAAAGCACAAGGTGAGATCAGGTAGCAGATGTGACTGGGTGACAAACTTGGTCAGGTGGCGTGGGTGACAGCCAGGTTGGAGCAGGGTGAGCTGTGAACCTTTGAAGTCAGGCTATCTGTACCTGGACAGACCCTAAACATACTGCCTTAATCCTTTTACTTCTGGAGTTTGAGCTACATGCTTGGCACTGAAAACTAAAGGATGCTGTTTTTTTCTCTACAGACAGATACCCTTAAAAATTTTAGAGATGTGTGATTTAAACACATTGAGTCTTCCATATGAAAGGTCAAAACCGGCATACTGCAGTCACCTCTGTTGTTAAAAATTATCTCAAGAAACGAGAATATTTGTATAAAGGTGAGGAGCAGAGTAGTGGGTACAGATGGAAGAACTGGAAGCATAAGGACCAAATGCAAAAAGCATTCGGTTTGAGTAGCAAATGCTCGCCTAGAATGAGCAGCAGTGGAAATGACAGCTGTGAAAGACAATCTTAAATTTGATGAGGAAGGAACATGCAATGGGGAAGATGTGGGCCATGGAGCAAGAGAGATGACTGCAGCAGTTGAGCTGTGAATAAGGTGGAGTGGAGGAAGAGTGCCGCTGGGAATCCTGGGTGAAAGAGAAGGCTGTAGCGTCAGAGCTCTAGACAAGCCTCTGGGTAGGAATGTATAAACATTAGAAATGGGAGAAGGAAAGATGGCATAGAAGCCACTGAGCAGTTGGGTGTTGAAGAGAGTAAGAATTCCATAATAAGTACAAAAAATCTTGCTTTGTTAGGAAAGGCTTCTGAAAAATGTATTTGTCTGGAGAGTTGATAGCTACTTATATACTTCATGTCTGTGTTTTTCAGTGTCTACCATATAACTCATTTTTCTTCACAACCCAGAGGAGACATGACTTCTGCAGCAGTTCAACACGGTTTGAAAGAGGCCTCTGAGGACATAGGCTAAAAGCATCTCCTATAAACTTCAGCACAATATGTAACTGTAGGCACCTCTCATCCTTCACAGATATTTGTCTAATTGCACTTATTTATTAATCTGAAATGTAAAGTGTCCAAGAAGACATTGGACATCCCCAGTTTAAGCTGTCCTCTCAACCTTCCCTGAAGGTCCATCCAAAAGAGACCCTGAATGTTTGTCATTTGTCAAGGATTTGATAATTGGCAGGAAAGAATGGCTTTGGGCACATGTCCCTTCCCTCCCTCTCCCAAACATTGTGATCTTGATTAGCTTTGTACTGTCATGTCAGCTTCTTCTGTACTTGCTAGGGTTCAACTTGTATCTTGTGATGGCGCTGCAGAAGGTATTCTTGTCACCTTGAGCACTTTCCACTCTTTCCTCATGCTGACTGCTGTTTCCATGGAAGTCTGTGATGTGTTTTATTCAAAGTATAATTTGTAGAATGTTTGCTTAGAACAGAGGAAGGGAAAAATAACTTCTTCAAGGCAGAGTGAAAGAAAATATACTCTAAATTTAAAAAATGTCACCCCCCCTCTAAACCTTAATCCCTGGCTCTACTGAATCCCCAATTAATACCAGTTCTGTTTAGGAAAGAAGTGTTCAACGACAACATGAAGGAAGACATGTTAGGTCACAAACACAGAACATGAAATATCTCCACTCTTGTTAATTATGACCCAACTTTACCGAAAAACAGATGGAACTGCTTTCAAAGCTTTGTGTGTGCTCCTGTGTGTGTGTGCATATGTATGTCTGTCTACAAATGACTAATTCAAATCAAACTTGGGATTCTAGTCAAGACAACAGCTTCACTGCCTGAACCAGCTTGTTTCTGTACTCTTATCATTACCAAAAAGAAGGAAAACTGCAATCAAGTTTCATTCAACTCCAAAGAAAAAGAGTAAATCCTACACTTTCCAATAACAACCCACTATGCAATACTTGCCTATCTGACAAACATATGGAGAAGCAGACTCTGGGCCTGATTCTGCTTGAAATTTCACAACTAACTGTAGCATCTGCAGCTCGAATAATGCATCTAAACCCCCAATCAACCTCTACCCTTTCCTGTTCTCCTTGTTACAGGGTCAAACTTTACTTATGCATAATAGGCAGAGAGATCCATCTGCTTACGTAAGGATGTGCAACATTAGCTATAGGTGCTCAGGAGCACCACTGTACTCCACATCCTCACCAGCTATAGTGGATTATCCAAAAGTCAGTGGTGCCTACACCCATTCCTTCAGCTCAGCCATGCCCAAAAGTGTTTTAAATATTTCAGGAACCTAACTCTGGTCTTAAACCAACTCTTTTGCAAGACCTTGTGGTGTAGTTCATTGCTATGAAGTGTCAGGAATTCAAAGGGAGGAACACATGAGAACAGAAATAGGTGCCTCCAGACTGTAACGGCAGTGCTGCTAATTGGGACACTTGCAAAACAGTGTCATATGTGTCATTGCTTTTCACTATCCCCCAGAAACACCTTCAGAAAAATATAAAATGCTAATCTGATTTTTTCTCAGCTTACAGCTGTTCTACAGGATGCTGCCTCTCTTGTCCCTCAGAATGGATATTGTTCAGAAGTCTTTACAGACAAAAGAATATTTTCTAGGACCACTGACACTGGGACACAGGCATTAAACAAAAATAAAACAAAGCAATCCCAGATGCAATGGAACGAACAGTTAAAAGGCAGGAAGGTAACATATGTGCTTCTCTGCCTTGCCCCAACTGGGTGACACTCTAATAGGTTTCTTATTCTGCTTTCTTCTGCTAAGAGACTGGAAGACATATGTCACTTTTCCACCTTAACTGTGCATTTTCTAGTTTGTTTGGATTTATGTCATAACCTTAATGGGATTTAAATGGAATTTTTATATGTGAATAATACCCTGCATTAATGCAAGAACTTTAGGTTGCCGTGCTACCAGCCTGATTTGCATAAAGGTTTTTAAATATGAAAGAAGAATAGCCAGGCTATTGTAGATGGCAAAGTGAAAAAAAAGACACTGGCATAATAGTAAGAGGAGGAGACAACACCCCCAAAATGTTGGCTTGCGAAAGGGTTAATTCTCTGAGTTTTAGGTACAACTGGGTGTGAAGGAAAAGCTTGGAGGTCATACTAGTCATGAATATTTAGTTGCTGGAGGGTCAAGGCTGGATTAAATGGTGAAGCAGCCAGGTCAATGTCATAGATTTATACTTTATCATAAAACATTTTCTGTTCTAGTGTACTGTCTGTGATCTGTAAATGTAAATTGTCTGTGTCAATACATAGCTCACATGACAGTTACACCCCCCCCACCCCCATTGGTGTGCAGAAGTGTCTGTTTCCTGTAAGTATATGCTATGTTGTAGATTTTGGGAGATCATCTATAAATAATAAAACCAATAAGGTGTCCATGTCTTACATTGAAAAATGTGCTATTATGCAATTACATATTACTTATGTTTAATATACAGTATGTTGTCCCTCTATTTCCAAGTCATTGTTTACCCTTGAGTATATCAAGCAGGAGTAGGAGAATACTCATCCCCCCCCGCCCTTTTTTTTTTCAGAAGGGGAATTTGGGGCACAGAGAGTTCTGAAGATTTGTCCTGACAATTTTTTTGTGGCAGTGTTGGGAATAGCACTGCAGCTCTTCTGACTCTTGGTCCTTTGCCTTAAGCAAAATATCATCCTTTTGGTTTTCCAAGCCTGAATTGTGTGCGAGCAGCTCTGAGTTACTGATGGTAGTGCAGCCAGTGAACTTTCCTGTGGCATGTTTTTCATTCTTAGTGTACCATTATTATTTTAAAATGAATTATGTATATAACACGCTTGGTGTACAGACTACTCTGCATGTGAATAATAAAGCACAGTCTCTGCTCTGAGGAGCTGACAGTCTAAGGGCTTGATCCTGTAAACACTTATTCCTGGGTGATTTGCTTAGCCTACTATCATGAGTAATCTGTTGATCTAGCCCCAAACTAATTAGAAAACTTGACAAATAAGAACAATAGGACATGCTAGGTAGTGAAGCAGGGAAGGGATGAAACACAACAGTACATACAGATTTAGGAAGAAAGAGGATAAACACAAGCTGGTTTGGATTTGATTCACTTCTCTGTGTCAGTGTCTGCATGGAAATGCTGTAAACGATGAAGCTTGGGGCCTGGAATGAAGTGTTGTCAGGTTTCATCCAAGCCTTACATCTCGCTGTGTGTTCAGCCTTGTCTTGACCTATTTTCCTTTATGATCCATCTCTGCAGTCAGTTCCAGTGGAGTCTTCCCATGGTCTTTTAAAAGTAGGCGAGATTGAATATACATGCACAGGTCTAAACAGCATTGGAGTGGGCTGAGTTAAATCGTGCTGTTTGCAAGCAATTAGCTGACTGTCCAGGATGGCCCCATGCATGCTCAAGGAGAGGGAGGCTTATGCTTCTTGCAAATGAGTTAGCTCCCTGCCTATGGGGAACAGAACTGCAGCAGCCAGCTGTATGTATAACCTTCATGTGGAAAAAGCTTGATCAGGGGATGATACTACTCTGGAGTCGAGTCCTGGCTCTTTTTATCTCCTGCAGAAGCAGAATGTGCTGTGCCAGGGTGCCAGGACACTGGTCTTGTGCTCTTGCCTGGGAGTCCTGCAGGGCAATGGGCCAAGCCCTGAATTTAAGTGCTGAGATTTCATGTGTTAGCACAAATGAGCTTAAAGCACTTTATCAGGGTTGAGGCCTGGATAAGCACTGTTTGAGTATGGTTAGTTTCTGTCAAATAGTAGTACTTACTTTATGCTTAAAGACCCTGTTTGTAAGTGATGCTCAGACTTGTGGAGGCCACCACTGCCTTGTTTGCATGGGTTCTGCATTTAAAGGCTGCAGTAAGGTATCAAGACCTTGGCAGAAAAAAAAAGCCCAACATGCATTTTTGTCTGGGAGGTGACCCAGGGAAGATTATCAGTGGAGCTGGGGCTGTGAAGGGCAGAATGTTATAGAACCTGTAATTGGCTTTGGAAGCCCTTGACTGATGGACTTAGTAACATGCTGCTTATAGGCACCCTTGAAGCAGTTTCCTGGTACCTGGCTTCTGTTCGTATTTTCCATGAGGTCTAGGCTAAGGCATCTTGAAAAGAAAAGTCCATTTATAAGCATGGACAAAATGATTGTCTTGAATGATTGTCCAAGGTGCTCATTTCACCAACTGGTGCTGTTTGGAGCATGGAAGGGGTCACAGGTGGCTCAGGAATAATAAAATGGTATTTATGCAGCTGACCATTGCTGGAAAAGGGATAAATATATTTTGCTAACTTGGTCCCAGAAGGAAAACTTTTCCTTAATGCAGAGGCAGGTCAATTCTATTCTTACTCTAATGTAGAAGTGGAAAACGAAACAAAGTGTGGAAAAATATCAAGGTGTTATGCAAAATAAAAACTTGATTGTAAAAATCTCAACACAAAGCTCGCTTGCCATCTTATTTTTTTTCTCTCATGTCTAGTACTTGTAAGAAAATATTTCTTTGTGCTTTTATGTCAAATGAAACTAAATCATCCCACTACAGGTGTCTACTTTATTTCCTTTTTATTTTTTTAAAAAGGCAAATATATATCTCACAAAATCTGCAGGGATAAAAGTTTAATTATGTCGTAGTTGCTTGCTGTGATTTTGAAATCAGTGCTTTAGTCTGAATAAGCACTTGGTGGGTTATAAAATGACATGATGAATATTTCTATTTCTCATGTTAAAATCCAGTTTTTATAAGGTAATTGGCAATAATGGAGTTGACACTGGATTAACAGAGGTGACCTGAAGTTCGTCTCAAGAAGGAGAATTTTAAAGAAATGAATGAATGAAATGGAAAAAAAAAAAGACCGTACTGTGGAAGAAAATATACTTGCAGCAGTAAGGATTCATCCACCCATGTTTTGCATGCCAATAGAGCTGCAGATAAAGATATGTGAATAATCTAAAACCCACATAAGCATTTTTGATCCTAGTAGAGTTTTCTGAAGACTAGGTTGTTGGACTGGGTAGAAATATTGGTTTCTATAAAAAATAAACTGATACAGAAATAATAGTTTAGACACAGCTCATGTGAATAGATCAGTCCTAAGAACAATAGTCTTCACTCCCTGATGAAAATGACAGATGAAAATGGAGGTCAACACAGAAATGCCAGGGAGTTTCTGGACCACAGAAGAGAGGGACAGAAAGGAGGGACAGCTCTGAGGAAAGACAATGATACTGCTAATGGGTGGTGGTTGGACAGATAAAATGAGGCCTGATGTGGGCGATTTGGGTACAAATTGGCTTGGGGATTCTTGGTGGAACTTACTTTTTGGTAGACAAGGGTTTGATGGCAGGGTCTACCTCTAGAAATGTTCTCATTTTGTGGCCTCCCAGCTGGGGCTGACGTGGTCTGTTGTTTAGACTATACATGTATGTGTTTCTGCCATATCGTATGTTTGTATTTTTCCACTGTGCACCCAAATCCTGCAGAGTGTCTCCACTTCTACTGCCAAATCCTCAATTAATTAATAGGTCTTTCTTTGAATGTGAATTTCTTAAAGGATGCTTCTGGGCCACTTACATTGCCTCCCTTGCAGGTAACCTCCTCAGAGAGACAGAAACAGGAATGAGCGTGTTCAGAAAGATTTCTTTACCCTGAGAGATGGTACTTCCATGTCAGGAATCAGACAAACTTTTTTCCTTGTGAGTTCCCAGCCCCCTTTCAGCCCTGGGCATAACTAAAAATGTACTTTAAAGATGGAAATAATCTCTATGACTCCAGAGCCTGAAAACCAGAGTCTCTAGGAATCAGACTAGGAACCACTGCCCAGAAAGGATGGGAATCATCTGTACCATGCACTGCAAGGCTTGTTCCAGCTCCAGATAAAAACTAGAGAAGTGCACAGGCTTTATATGCACTGGCATAGCCATTTGCTTTGTCTCTGATTCTCCATCACAGTAACTGGCATTTGGCACATCTCTATTAGTGCGTTCCTTCCTATTATACAGGTTGACGCAGGTAGACTGGGAAATGCAAAGATCGAAGGCTGTGAGACTTGCTTCTGACCAGAAAGCTTTTAGAGTTTAGCTTCCTGCTGAGTACTCCTGATATATGAAGAATCAATTGTGCTAACTGCTTTAGGGGAAAATCTCTAATCCCTACCTAAGAACATTTCCCTATTGACTAGGATAGAGTCTTTCTTGTAAAAACTGAGGGAGAAAACAGGAGAGGGAGTAAGATAGTAACACTCTAAAAACCATTTTAAAGAGAAGAGTTGTTTGCTAGTTGTGGTAAGTACTGTAATACTTTTCTCAGATCTCTGTAATTCTTCTGTAACACAAACAAATTCAACTTCAAATCCGTCTCCGCTAGATGGAAACCACTTTTCTTGTAATGTCCTGTGTGTCTGATCTCCAGTTTATTTATATAAACAGATTTTTATCTTGCATCTTCTGTTTTGATCTTTAGGATTCACTGACAACCATTTACCTAATGAGTGTGTATGAGCCATGTAGCACAACATTCATGGCGGGCTGATAAAGGTAGCAGTCAGAATGGCATGTGCGTATCCGTCCTACCACCCCGTACAATGTAATAGGTGACAAAGTGAATATCCCAAGTGCTCTTTTGTGAAGACATTTTTATTAAGATATTGTTGTTAAGTAGTGTTTTACAATAACAGTTCTTTTTTTTGGAAGGCTTTGGTGAAGATACGATAGCAATGAAATGAGTAGGTAGGAAAGAGTGTTGTGGGATCCCAGGGCCACTTGACTGCAAGAATAGAAATAGAGAGTTGGCTCATCCACCACTGCAAAGTGACTTCAGTCAAGCAATGCTGATTCGTGCCAGCTGGGGATTTCTTACTTCCTGGTAGCCCTTTGTTTTCGGTTATGCATTTACATACTTGGTTTTTGTGTGTTTACTGAATCATGTATGGGAGGATGAGTAAGCTGGGCAAAGAAGAAGAGAAATCACTTGATAAGGGCCATGGGAGGGGGCATCACAGAGGGTCACAGAGCAGTTTTCATCTCTGCTTGCTTTTTCTTGCAGCATCCTCTTGCACTTCTTTGCCTCCTTGCTGATTTCTCTAGTTGAGCTGTAGGTTCATAATGCCTGTTTTAGGGCTGATTAAGTGCTAGCAACAGGAAGTTTTCTGTGCTTGTGGAGTTTGAATGAATCTTGGGATTTTGCACAGAATTACTATAACAACCATAAAGAAGAAATATTGTAAATAATATATTCAGCACAGTTCATGGGTCAGTCTAAGAAATATGATTCTCTTTTCCATCAGCTGCTCTAGCTGCTGTTAGAAAGGTCTTAAGATGGAAGAAACCTCCTTCCAGTTGACAGTGGGTTACGGCCAGATTTATATCTCATTTAGTATTTCAGTGCCATACAAAATGATAAAGTTATTGTTAACTAGTTCTCATTGACTCCTCTTACTTCATCTCCTCTGTGTCTGTGTTTCTGGCATGTTATATGGTCTTCTGTCTAACACATTGGTGAAGCTGCAGACATGGAGTTTCAAATAATTTTTATGAGCTCAGTGATTACATTATGATCTTAGAAGTAGATATATTGAAAATACAGAAATAAAAATAGATGCATTGAGAAAGTAAAGGCAAACATAAAAGGAAGAGCAGAGGCATTTTGACACTGAGGAATGGACAGATATTGTTTCTGGGGTATATTTGATAGTTTGATTTAAGCATGGATTGCTTGAACACAGGATTTTCCTACCTGATTACTCTGAATTGGTGGTGAAATAAGTGTAATAAACTGCTTTCCCTTGGGATGGTGAGTATGGTGGTGTTTAATTAATAAGGATGCAATTCAGACCTCAATGGGTGTATATTTAAGAAGTGAAGTATGCCGAATGTTAATGTTTGGCCCTTCTAATGAGGTCAGGTTAACTCAAGTTCTTGTGCCTCTAAAAGGAACTTTGGGACAAATGATGTGCACCAATATACACCATTTTAGTATGGCTTGGATCAAATAATTCCTGTGGATTACAATCAGTTTTAATTCTGATAGTTGTGTTTTGGTTTTTTTTCCTTAGGTATGCAATTCTTGCATTTGGGTTTTTGTGAAATTCAAAGTAGGAAAAAAACATTGAGACAAAATCTCTGGGTTTGAGGAAATTTTTGTACAGCTTTCGTGAAAATCTCATAGCACGTAGAACTATAAAGTTAAATTAAGAACACTCTGGTCAGGGCATTTTTTGTGAACATAACCAATAGGAAAAACATGCTTTCATAAATGAAATAGCGGTTACATGGCTAGTGAAAGAAGTCATAGTTTATGTTTGAATTCTGGTAACCCAATATCAAAAGGATAGGTCTTATTTTGCTGGTCAAAATTAATCAAGGAATATATCTTTTTTTCAAATTCCTAGAAGCCAATTATGTGATTTCTTACAATCATGTCAGGTACTGTCACAGAAAGCTGGGCTCTTGTGACTATTCCAGACCTGTTTGATGTTACTAGGCAACCTGCCAAAGTCTTCTTTCTGTATGCCAAGTTGGTAATTATTGACACTTCATAGGAAAAGGGTTTCAAGAAACTCACGTCAATATTTCTTCCACAGTCAGAAACTGGAAATGCCACTATAGCAAAGAGATCCTGAAATCCTTGGGGATTATATTCCTGGATTGAATGAAGACTAGAGAGCACTAAGAACATTAACCTCAGGCAGACAAAACAAGGCTAGCATGCAGATGCCTGGAGTGGAGCTCAAGCAGAACGATTTGAAGAGAATAAATCTAGTACGGCGGAGTGGGAGTGAGTGAGTAAACTTAGTATGTGCAACATGTCTTTTAAGATTGAAGGTGTATTATGAATCAAAACTAGCGCTCAGGAAGGGACTGAAAGGTTCAGCTCTACATCTTGGAATTAAGTCGCAGATCCGAGGGGAGGTGGCACCACGCACTAGGAAGGTGGAAGCCATCACTTTCTGTGCTTTCAAGGTTTTATACCACATCTGTCTGTGGCATTTGACTGCTTATCTTGGGTTTTCCTCACAGTCCCAAGATCCAAATTAATTTTGTTTTGTAGATGAGGTTTATAGGGTGAAGGAGGGATGTCTCACAGAATGAGCAGATTTTAGACCAGGATGTGAAGTTTCTGGTCATTCTGATCCCTTTCAGCTATGAATTTTAGCACTGGCACTAGCTGTTATGCTGAGCTCTTCTCCTGCTTGTGTGAAACATGTGTGCTTCACTACCAAGACTGACAACTTCACAGAGGGGTGTGGAAGTTTATGTAGATTGCCATTGAGAGTTCATACTTGGCCAGCCACAAGCCACAGTAATTATGATTTCTCTCCAGCACTGTTATTTGAATGCTTTATACTTGCATGTGGTTATCACATCCTGCTTGCTGCTTTGTCAAGCTCCATGTGCTCAGAGAAGATGCTTAACTCTTGTTAATCTTTCCTCGTGTATCCCAATGTGTGCCACTTGTAACGCTACCAAGTAATTCCATACAAAGCAGAAGTTACAAAGTTTGAATTCCTGCTGATTTTTGTTCTGCACTTGGGTCTGCTGGTTTCTGTTAAAAATTGAACTCTTATTTCAGCCCCTTTCTCAGTTAGGACTTCAAGAAGATCGCTCTTAACTTGCCTGCCAAGTCCCAAAGACATTTATGCAATTTTCAACTTTGTTTGAAGTTACTCAGTATGTTTAAAAGTTACTGAGGAAGGGAAACAGACTGACAGACAGACAGGAGGATGAAGAGAGCCAGTGAGTTGTGTAAGTCTTATTTCTTTAAGAAACCCATAAAAAAAGTTAGAAGGAACAATTTATATGGTAAATGTTACATAGTTACATTTATTTGAGAGTTGTCACATTCTCTGTCTCCCTGCAAAACATTTCAAGTTTGCCACAGGTTCATCTTCATTGCAGTGACTGGAGCAGCCTCACTGAAGCTGTACCGTTTCAAGACAGTTTAGCTCAAAGCTCGGACCAAGGAATAAGAAAGGCTTAACATAAATAATTAACAGCTCCATGTTTTAAGACAAGCTAAACCTGGTGATGATTTAGCCCAGAAAGTGCAGCTCTCCCTGCAGCGGCTCGGGAGCTGACTGCCGTGCAGCTCAGATGCCTGCGCGGTGTGATGGGGAGGGTCAGCCAGGGACAGGGACCCCGTCAGCACCCCAACCAAGCCAGCCCCTTGCCTCTGCAGACATACACCAGCAGCTCCGGTTGCATGCTGTCGGCAAGACTGTTTGTATTAGCGCAGGATAGTCAAGTCTTCACTGCTTTATGAGCTGGAAGGTCAGCTACACTTGAGCTTCAATCTACCATCCCCTGCCCTCCATTAAGTTAGCTGCCTGGAGCTTAAAGCACAGTTTAATCTGTGATGGGAACTTATGGGAGTCTGCTCAGGGGCAACACTCAAGCTATACCTCAAACTAATTCAACAATCCCCGTGAGACAGTGGGGATTTCTTAAGGAAGATACCAGATGCCAAGAATGTGTCTATGCAGCGCAGAATAGCTCTTTATGGTGCCGTAGTAGGAGGCTGAAAAATTCATAGGACTAGTCCAGGGATGCCTGTGATGGGAAGAAACTGGTTTACTGAAAGGGCCTCTGCATGTTGTTATTTGAATGTAACAAATGAGTGTGTAGTAATCATTCTTATTCATACTACCAGCAACTATATGACTGTAGTTTAAAAGCCTCGCTCACCAGCTCTGTGAAAAACTCTTACAAAAAGTACAAAAGAGGGAGAGAAAGTTGGTGACACCTTCACTGCAGAAATGATGCCCAAGGAGACAAAAGGCTATGATGTCCATAGTACTTAACCTGGCTTGGTACTGAGCCTGGAGAAGGACTTGACTAGCTGCTTGGCTGCCCTCTGGTCCAGGCTGAAGAGCAGACAGTCACCTCCTCAGCAAGGAGGCAGTAAGGAAGGGCTCCTTAAGCCACCCATCAGATATTAGTTACCATCTCACACTCCCCTTTATTCAGCCTGATATCTAACAGTCTGTTTTAGGTCCTTGGTGATGGTCTAACTAACCTTTTTGACTTTGCACCAGAGTAAGAGAAGGGCTAGCACACAGTCTGGTGAAGTGGAGAAACTATTTCAGAAGATGCATTCTACTCAGCTCTTTGCCTGCCCTGGGCCGTTTGCTCATGCTGTGGCAGGGCCTCAGCTTTGCCCTTCTTCCCTGGGAGCTCCTGGGGCTGCAACGCTGGGGACAGGGCACCAACTCCCAGGCAGAGGAGTTACGGTGCAAGCCTAGACCAAGTCCCTGCCCAAGGTGGCACGGGACATGTCTCACTCTGTGCCATGCCTCCTGCTCCTCCCTCCTAGTCGCTTTTTCCTCTCTCCTTTAAAATACACTAGTTGGATTTTCCAAGCACAAAGTAGCAAAGTCTTTCCGCTCTTAAGTCCTTCTTAGACTCCTGCCTTTACATTGAGTTCAGTGGGAGGTTCGTAGCCTAATGAAGAGACAGAGGCCCAAGTATTTCATTTGCTTTGGTACTTCATGTTTGTGAGTTACTACCAACCACAGTAAAATCTAGTGCGGTTACACCCTGTACGTTACATTGCCATGCTGTTCTAGTTAAAGTAATTAAAAATGTTTGCACATTAAACAAACAAACAAATTAAAAAAAGTGCTAATCAGCTGTATTTCAAAAAAAGTTGAAAGAAAAATGATGCTATCTAAACGGTTTGGAATAGTCAGGCCTATTCTGTTATATGTCTGTAGCAGCAGGATATAACAAAGGTAAAGATTTAAGGCAATTTTGACACCTTAAAGCAGAACTGTTAGCACTACATAGACTTTCAAATCCAAAGAGGATTCAACCTGCTCACTTACTGCCTTCCACATCTTCAAAGGACCATGGCTCTTTTTTAATCTTTTCGCTTTGCTGTGAAGCCATAGGAAGTTATTGACTTTACAGGCAGTTTTAGTACACAATCAAGCAAGAAAAAAATGCTGGTATACTCTGAGGCTGTGAGTTCAAGTCCTCATCTCTTTGTGTCACTCCCCTCTTTGTGCCAAGGCAGAATTTAAAAGTACACAACAAATGGTGAGCTGTTATACAAGGTTTTGTTTTTTGACCCCCTTGTTGAGCCAAAATTCTCTGAAGACTTTCAGGGAGGCTTTGGCTACCTCACAAATGTTCCAAATGTAGTTGGAATAAGCTTTCCACAATAATGTTGCTTGATTATAATTAGATATAGTTTGAATTCTGGATCTCAGCTCCGACATCACTCTTGGAACAGCTCTGGGGTAAGTGGAGGCTGGAGGGCTTCCAGGGAGCGTGTGTTTGCTCGCTGGTCAGTGTCTGTATGGAGTGCTGCCTGCTTTCCTTTCAGGCCAAGTGTAAGAGTACTTAAATTTCCCTTTGTTTAATGCCAGAAGGTGCTATTAGAACTGATGCTTAAATCACCAACCAGCCTGGCAAAACTGAAAGAGGAGCTGAGACCATGTGTTTGAATGGGTTTTCCTTGATCTCTGGCAGCACGGATTTCTCCCCAGTTTCCCTGGGGTGATGAGCTCAAGTTCTCTGACCACCAAAGAAGAGATAGAAGGTCAGAAAAAAACCAAGAAGCCAGGAAGGGAACTGCTAGGACTGTGGTCCCAAGCGAGTGCTCCTGGAGGCCCTTCTACCTTTGAGCTGAGGCTGAACTTGGCCTCCACCACACGATCCCCAGTGTGTAGAGGGAAAGACTTTGTGTCCATCCTTCACAATTACATCTGTATGAAACAAGCTGCCGCCAGTGTCCCTTCCTCAGAAATCCTGAATATTAGCAAACAGTTTGGGCTAATGTCCAAATAATGTACCTTATAAAATAATGCAAAATAAATGTGATGAAGAGACTCAAAAATTCTGCACCAAACTATGTAAAGATCAGGAATTCAGTTTTGCATCCTGATCCTGACTGTACTTCAGCAATACAGCAAATCAGCTTACCTGTGTCCTACAGCTCCTAGGGTGGCATTGGACTGACTTTCCTCCCAAGAAAACACATAGCCTTATTTTCTTTAACTGAATGAGATGCCACAAGATACCCAGAGTAATGACTTCAACTGGACATTTTGTTTTCTCACTATTTTATTTGTTTTTTCCTACTCTTAGCTCCTGAATGGTTCCTTACAGAAAGCCTTAAAAACCTTGGAGTGCTATTCCTAAGTGGGTAGAACTGCTGCCCTTTAGCAGAAGCTTTTGATGAATTCCAAATAATAAGACAAAGAAAGGTACATTAACTTAATTTGAAGGCATAAGGTCCTAAACATATAGCGGTGATGACAAGTAGTTTTGGACATCCCCATTTTGGGACATCTAACCTGAAACATAGGTTCTCTTGTAAAACTTATGTAGTGAGAAGCTTAAGAATGAAAATATTTTAAGCCTCTCATTATTTGGAAAGTCTTGAACTATAGCTTTGAGGAATTTATGAACTACGTACTGAATAACTGAGAAGTAAGTGTTATTTAGCATTTGTCTTCTCTGTTTAAAAGTAAGGACAAACAGCATTAATTACATTCCCAAATGCTTCTAAATTTGGAACACTTGTGTAGACCAGTTGAGAATAATATGAATGAAGGACTGAAAGCCTGTCTAAACATGTTCAAGGGATAAAAGTGTTAGCATCTACCTGAGCATTAGTTAATGTAGGAGAAAAATGATGAAATCAAATAAAGTCTTTCCTTCTAATGGAAAGGAGGCACTTGGAAAGCACAGATACTTACAGAACCTACCAGTGATAGCTCTGTTTTCATGGCCTGAAATTATATTCTGCCCTCTATAAAACTGAAGAAAGGCCTAACACTGTAACAAGAAGACAGAACATTTTTTCTGCTGTCTTGAGAGCTAAGAACTGCACTGGGGAAGTTTTAAGAGGAAAGTTTGATACACAGCTGAATTGGGCCAAAGGACTTGCTGTTCTCTCAAGGGCCTTTGCAATCTTATTTTCTGGGATTCTCTGACACGCCACGAGAAACTCAGAGGAAGGAGTTCAGTTAGACCTTTTGTTTTCTCTCTCTTGTAATTTTTCACCTCTTAAATGTGTGAGCCTCAAAGGAGTGAATTTCTAGGGAGGATTTGAATGAGAACAGAATAGTGCTCAGCTTTATAAGGTTAAAGAGATTGCATTTAGTGAGCTGCAAATTAAACAGTTTGCCATATGAGATGGTAATCAAAGACATTGTGTTAAATGTGATCAGAATGGGTGCAGGCTCAGTTTGAATGAGGTAGGAAGCTGTATGGCTGTGCTGTGGCCACCATACTGTGGACAGGGAACACGTGTGAAAGCTATTGAACACTGCTAAATGGAAGTGAGAGTACTATCTCATTTGTCCCACAGTAAATGCTTATTTGTTTACTTGTATTTTCATAGTTTTCTTATAGACCAGGACATGATTTCTACCAACTTAATTATCCTCTGCATCACATCTTTAGCTGCCTGGATTTCTGGAGTCCAATTGCCCAAAGAATTAAATAACATTTTCCCCTTCATTGGAAGCAGCAGAAGCTAGGCGTCTAATACAATATGCTTATGTTTGGATTTCTGGGAATTCAATTTAGGATGTCAAAACTCTGTCAGCCCTTGCCATCCTGTGAAGAAAGGGCACCAGATGTGTGCTTCTGCCCTCTTTCACTGTTAGCCTTGCATCCTAGCGCTCTTCTTGCTTGCATCCATGCCATCATCCTCCTGCGTGACCCACTCTGGGGCGAGCTGGTCAAATTTTGCATTTATAGCTAGAATTCTAGCTTGTGTCTTTAACTTCTCAGAGAGAGACCTGGAGAGAATTCATTTAGTTCAGCTGAGGTGTTAGCAGCCTCCTCTCTGACAGCCATTACACTGTCATGACCTGTCCCGCGCATCTAACACTGGTCTATTCATAGTTTTCATATCAGCATGCTGGGCAGGTTTTTATGCTAAATCATCTTTTTTTCACTGTTCCCTACTTATACTGCAGCAAATAAAGAGGCTTAGGTTAGTGCAACGGGCAAATGGGTCCCTTTATGTCCTACCTTCTCAATGTGATTTTCTGAGTGAATTAAAGGGATGGACTGGCAAAGCTGGCCCTGAGACAGACACATGCTGTGGGGAAGCTACCCCACAAAGGGAATCTTATTCTGCCAAATTGTTCAGTGTTTTGTGATTTTGACTAAGTGAGGTCAACGAAATAACTCCCAATACGATAAGCAATGTTTGAACATAAGGCACCAGAGGTAAAAGATCGCCTAAGCTAGCAGTCAGCCTGAGAGCAGCCTGGCCAAAACCCTCAGTGCGGCAGGTAGGAAGATCCTGCATGAGGCATGGACCTGCTTATCGCGTACGGTCTGTGGGAGCAGAGCACCTATGGGCACAAGCCTTCGCCGGGGACCCCGGGCTGCAGCAGCTGCACAAGCAGGGAGCAGCAAGTCCGTCCCTCCTCCAAGCAGCTTACAGGGATAAGCAAGGAAACAACAGATGGAGACAGGCAGATGGAGGAACACCAGGAAACACAGAAAATATTAGTCAGCATCATAGGCAGTGACCTCAGCATACCAGAAGTCTAAATGTTGTCAAGTCTTTTGTAGGCATCCCAGAAAAAGAGGGCTTTAAAGAGAATGTTAAAGGAAAATAATGAATTGGTTTGTAGATATTTACAGAGAGTGGCTCCTCAGCATCTGGGAGAGTGGAAAACAAAGTATGAATGTGTTTGAAAATGCATTCTGAGAACTTTCAAGATGCTTAGTGGAAGATTTTATGGGTGGGAGCCCCTTAAGAGGCTTGCTCTTGGTGAAGAGTAAGAGATGGTAGAAGACCAGGGGATAATCCATGAAGAACCTTCCTCTAGAAATGAAAGAGATGACCTTTAAAGCATCAGTCTGGATGGATATGGGTGAGGAAAATGTTATGTGTGAGGGCTAGAGAAAAAGAAGATACACTTTTTGGAAATACTGCAAGAAAAGTGAAGGGAAGGGAAGGGAAGGGAAGGGAAGGGAAGGTGTCATAGGACTTATTGGTGAAAAACCATGTGAGGCTGCTCCATGGGCAGACAGAAGGTACTACCTGCACAGCCCCGTTTTTCTTCTGGCACAAGTAGTTCAGATCATGAACCTGCTCTGTTGTTTTAATGAGAAGGGAAAGCAGGGAAGATGATTGCGTTGTAGCTGTATACAACCCAGCCGGAGTTACTGTCCTGTCTGAGCGAAAGACAAAGAGCTCAAAGATACTGTCAGAGCTGACAATTTTCCTCTCTGGCTGAAAAAGAATTGGAAGTCCTGGAAAAAGTGGGTGGCAGTGTGCATTTCTGAGGGACTGATGGATGATGTTGAAAGAGACCTGGAAATAACAGAGAACAAGAACAGGGTTTGGGGAATCTTGGGTGAAGAAGGAAAACTGATGTAGGCAATAGAAACACAGAGGGAGAGAAGTAAAAATGACTCATTGGCAGCCCCATTCAAATGAGGAAAAGTGGGAAAAACGGAAAAGCTAGAAATGGAAGCGGAGGGGCTCTCAGCAAGGATAAAAATAGGAGAGGCTGTTGGCAAAGCAGCGCTAGACATGGAGACGTCCCTGTCTGTGTGAGAGTCATGATCTAGAGGGACTGAAATGTGGAAGATAAGGAAGAGATGCACTCCAGAGACAGCAGTGGCTGGGGGTGAGGAGAGAGGAGAGCAACAGATATGAGATGAGGGATGACAGAATGGCAAAAAAAAATAGCAGTGATGGCATGTGAGAGTGGGGACTGAAGGTAGGCAAGAATTGCGGATGTGTATGTGGGCAGGCAATTAAACTAGTGTATCTTTTGGTTCAGTTTCAGTTTGGATTCTTTGGCAACAGAAACCATTCTGGTTTGATACTGTTTTGAGCTCAATAACATTTCAAAATAGTTATGTAGGCTCAGCTCCTATTCAAGAAAAATAAAATATTCAAACCAATTTATTTCTAGTTTTAGTTCAGCTTCCTGGAGGTAAAATTGATGTGTTACTCCAAGAAGCTGTGGTTAGAGAAGGGTGGTGATAATATAAATGGGGAAATGGAGGGAATAGAGGGAGAGGGATAAAAATGGAAAGGAGAGGAGAAGGAGGCTAAGGTGACATCCTTGGGAGGTAGCAAATAGATTGGGTTAAAAAGAAGGAATATTAAAAAGCCTTAAAAAACCAATGTTGTGAAGACCTAAAATAAATAATGTTTGGAAAAAATCCCATTCACAAAGAGTGCAAGGGATGTACGCACATTTTATGCAGCCAAGCAAAATGCAAAACAATGGAGCTGAAAATCAAGTCTGAGAAAAAAGAAAAGCAATTCCTGGAAGAATTGTTAAATAGAAGAGCACAAAAAAGCAAATGTCATCACAGATAAAGTCACAAAGGTAAAAGTGGCAGAGTAGCTAGTTCAAGCAAGCACAGGCTCTTATTTTTACATATTTTGTAATTTAGTATAACCTAATGATGTCTCAAACTCAAAACAATTCAGGTAATTCAAAGCTAATCCTTTGAAGACTGCAGGAATACAGTATATACATACATTCTCCCAAGCATTCATTTGGCAGGGAGCCTAGAAAACGCTGGTGTTCTGTGAATGCTCACATGTAGCAGTGCACTGCCAAAATTTCAGCAAGATGGTCTGTCACAAATTTGCCATTGAATTGATGGCACACCTAGTTGGCAGGCAGGATTGGTTGGAAAAAAGATTTTATTTTCAACAGGGAATTCTGAAAAAAAACCCCAAACCCCTTAAACTCAACACCTTTTACTCAGATTTTCTCACAATTTAAATAAGCAAACAAACAAAACCTTGAACTAAGAACTAAAGGGGTTGGGGATTTTGAGAAACAAATTTTGTTTATGTTCCCAGCTTTTTATTAGCGTGGGTGTTAGTGGTGTACCCCTTCTTCTCCTGAAACGTGATGAAGGAAAGCCAAAGTGCAGGGCCTGACACCTTAAGTCTGGAAACCAGATGAGCTTTTGATGTTTCAGGTTTTTGACTTATTTCTATTCTTTTTACTTACTGCCTTGAAAATTTTTATTTAAGAGTTCAGGTATCCAACTGAATTATGGCCACTGAACAAGTTCTGCAAGTCCTGTGCTTCAGAGGCAGGGTAGGGGTGGATGACAAAGGCTGGAGAGGGTTTTATGGAGTTAGAAGCTGACTCTTGGAAGGAGGGCAGGACAGCTTGTGGAGGAGCTCCTGTAAAATCTTTTCAATTTGAAATCTATAGGATTTTATCTTCTTGCGAGATATTTTGAGCCAGCAGCTAAGTCTGGCATGTCAGAAATCTTCATTAGACAAGACAGATTTATGAGTTCAGCTGGATATTGACATATATTAGGAAAAAAATACTATGTATGGTTGTTTTGACTGAGCTATCACACTGGAATAAAAGGTACTTTTCTCCTACTGGCTTTAGAAAGGCAAGAAAATTGTGTAGCTCTTTCCTAATTCCCTCGCTTTGTTTACTTCCTTAATTTGTCAAAAAATGTTGCATGCTCAAGAGACACCTACATGCCCTTGGTGCAAGGCAGACACCTGTTAGGTGGTTCTTCTGGAGTAAAGCAAAGAAGTGTCTGAAAAACATCACTCGGGATGGGCCTGCAGGAGGATGGTCTGATGGTTGTACCAGGATCTGTGCCAGTGGCTCCAAAGGCAATGTCACGGAGGGGAGAGCGGGTGGATCTCTCTGGTAAATCAGAGGTGGGAAGGTAGCAAGCTGGAGGCTGAAGTTTTGAAATAGCGGTAAAAGAGCTGTGTTCAACCTCCAAACCAAAGTGTTATCACTGCTGAAGGGTAATGTAAATACTTTGAGGAGACTCTATAGAGCCTAGTGGATTCAAGACTGAGAAGCTATTCATATTTTCATACTATAAATAATGTAGAATATTTAACAACTCCTTAATATTGATGTTGGTGGCACACTGGTAAGCAATACTTAGCAAGTCAATGAGAATAATGTCAGACAAAGAGGTAGAAATCTTTTATCACAGATATAGAACAATATTTTGCTATCACTGTTGAGGGCTCTTGCTAGCCTCTAGCAGGCAAGTTATTTTCCATGCTGATTTTCTCAGGATTAGTGTCAAGTATTGTTATTGTCTTGTATCTCTACATATACTTATGCAAGTAGATGCGTTAATACAGTATTACATTGTATTGTTTAAAAATGTATAGAGATGCCATCTGGCCCAGCTGCTGTGTGGGCCAGTAACTGTTGTATTGCTTTATTTATATCATTTTGGGACATGCTTGCTGTTAGAATTTGGGGCTAATCATGTGTTTGAGAATGGAAAGATTTAGCTGGCTAGAAATGTTCTCTTGGATAGGAACTGGGTGATGAAATTGGGAAATGTTCATTTTCTATGTTGATGTCACATTCTGTTTAACACCTTGGGCTTGAAAGCACCCCCAGGTGTTCTGCATTTGTGTATGATTTTGATAGTATCTTCATCAATTTAGTTCTACCTCATTAGCCTTTACCTTTTAAGATATGTGACTAGACTGCCACATTAAAAGAAATGTTGAATTTCTCTATAGTCCAAGCAAATGTTTTTGGGATTGTAGGTACATGTTTCAGAACTTTAGTGTATAAACATTTGCTCATGTAACACATCACTGACTTGGTCATGTATAGATGTTTGTGGATGTATCCATCCTGGCAGTCTGCCCCTTCTTGCAGTGCAAAGGCAATGGGGGCCAAAGAGTAGCAGCTGAAAGAGGAATCAAGGGAACCGGGTCCTGTTTACTGCAGAGCTACTGAGCAGGGTCAAACTGTTTAATCTGTTCCCCTTCTCATTTGCTGCCACCCTGTTCAGCTAGACTGTTGTCCTGGCTTCAGCTGGAATAGAGTTAATTTTCTTTCTAGTTGCTGGTATAGTGTTATATTTTGGGTTCAGTATGAGAAGAATGTTGATAACACAGTGATGTTTTCAGTTGTTGCGAAGTAGTGTTTAGTCTAAAGTCAAGGATTTTTCTGCTTCTCATGGCCAGCCAGCAAGAAGGCTGGAGGGGCACAACAGGTTGGGAGGGGACACAGCCAGGGCAGCTGACCCAAACTGGCCTAAGGGGTATTCCATACCATGTGATGCCATGCCCAGTATATAAACTGGGGGGAGTTGGCCTGGGGGGATCGCTGCTCAGGAACTAACTGGGCATCGGTTGGTGAGTGGTGAGCAATTGCATTGTGCATCACTTGTTTTGTATATTCCAATTCTTTTATTACTATTATTGTCATTTTATTAGTGTTATCATTATCATTATTATTTTCTTCCTTTCTGCCCTATTAAACTGTTCTTGTCTCAACCCATGATTTTTACTTTTTTTTCCCAATTCTCTCCCCCATGCCACTGGATGGGGTGAAGTGAGTGAGCAGCTGCGTGGTGCTTAGTCGGTGGCTGGGGTTAAACCACAACAACTTAAACTGAGGCAAATGTCTTCTACCATGTGTTTCTACAAAGTATATCACAACAAGGTCCCTATCTCAGTTAGGGTCTCTGGGCACTATCATATTATAGATAATTAACTATACCTCATGTTTTAAAATTGTTTCCAATCAAATTTTCTGTTAAAGAATTTTGTTCTGAATTCAGACTGTATGTGGGATAATAATTACTTATAATTATACCTGATATTATTCCTACAGAAGGCAGAGGTTTATGTTGGTGTCACAGAGCTCATTAAGTTGTTTGGTATTAGCTTTTTATGAGCATTTTAAAGAAATGGTGATTTGGAAAGTAAATAGGAAACCTCCATTTTAAGCTAGGAGATTTTAATACTAGGTCAGCTATGCTGCATGGGCAGGGATGTAACTGAAACTCCAGTGATACCTATTACAGATGAGCTATCTCTATCAACAAACAATCTTCCTATCAAAACTTTCTCTACTCCAGAATAAAATGGAGATCGAACTTCAGAAAGGGCCATGGTGATTTCTCATCCCTCTCCACTGGGGTGGATCATATCTGTAAGAATAAAAAGAGCCTTTATTAACAGATACAAGCACTGCCAAACATCAGCAGCTTGTGATTGTTTTTATAGGACAGCAGTGATCAAGTACTTTCCCTGCACAGTCACAAAGGTGACCTGAGATAGATCAAACGCTCTGGAATTTGGCTAAGGTGCTTTTTGTGATAGTAGTTCTTCTGAGACCTGAAGGCCCTTCTGAACATGCCCAGACATTGCAACATGTCCTGTGCAGGACAGCCACTTCAAAAACTAAGGTTGCCTGCTGCGAAGAGGGCTACAGTCCTGCACAGACAAACACAGGTGAGAAGAGCTGTGCAGCAATTAAAATGCAAAATTTTTCACCCAGATATCACAGAAGGGAGCCAGTTATGTTGCACCATTGTCTACCTAGAGGTAGATTAAAATCTTCCACATTTGGATTCTACCGAGTGAAATTAGAGCTTCATTTCTCAGTTTTGCAGAGCTGTTGTTTTCTTTATTTTAACAATAAAATGTAAACTGTTCCTACTGCAAAGCAACTCCAACTCTACCAGGTAACTTTTTTCTAAAGCTTGTATAATAGAGCCTCTCATTTTTTAAAAACAAATTACTTCTCTCAACTTATTCCGTGGGAGTCCGAATGTGTTCCCCTGGCAGTTGATAGGCAAAGTCCTGATTCAGTGACGTTGCAGAAGATGATTATGGAAGAAGAGTATATGGATCACACGTACCCAGTAGAAAACAAATTGACTCCAAATTAAGGCTGATGGAATAAGCTTGCAATTCAGGTTTTCTGAAGGAGGGTATTCAGACTCAGAAACAGAAAAGAACTGAGGTGTTTATTATCCACCATTCCTGCCATAAAAACATGGTCAATGGAAAGTAATGAATGTTACTAACCTTCAGGTGAAGAGTTGTTGGAGAAGACCTATAGATATTTTGCCTGCATGAAACCAAAAGCCAGGGTTGTATTCTTCCCTGTTGATGTGAAATGGATTGTTGTTGAAAAGAAGGTGCAATGCTCACAAGTGCAAAGTACACAGCCCCAGCACGGAGCAGGATTCAGCTCTGCGAATCTCACACTTTGTGTGCACAGCATAACAGCTCTGAATGAAGGAGCAAATAAACAGTGTTTCAGCCCAGTGCAGAAACGAGATAGATCTAACCCTTGACAATAGTACATGACTGAGAATCTGCTAGGAACTGGGGAATAGAAATCAGAAACTAATTTTCATTCAACTGTAAATAATAACATCTATACCCCCACGATGTATCCCAGCTGGTGTTAGAGTCCTTAGTCCAGACTGGTTTGGGTGCAGGGGTGGGAAGAGAAAAAGGAAAAAAAACCCACCTATCTAAAGTCTGTGGAAACTTTGGAAATGCCTGAGCAGACAAGGACATTGTCCTGAGATATTGCTGGGTGTGCAATAGCTAATGAAAACTTTGCTTCATGGCTTTTAAAAACTACAGATGTTATTGTTTCCAATCCAAACATCCACAAGAAAGACTTGTGGAACTGTCAAAGTCACGTTCAATTACTAGGCAGAAGAAGTACCTTATTCTGAGCTAACGTCCTCAGCCCCTTTGTACCTCTCCTCATTTCAAGCACTTTACCTAGCAATGAATGCCACTGAACCAAACTGTTGCAGAAGAGCCCTTTGGAAAGCAATGAACTCAGACTTACTCAAGATGATCGGACAACACTGGCCCTTATTTCTCCATCCTTTAGACTTCAGGCTAATAGAAATTATTGCATTTTCTAACAGTTTGGTTTTTTTGGATGGAGATGGAAGAATATGACAATATTAGTAGACCCGTGTCTTGTAGGAGTGGAAAAATGTCAGTGTTTTCTTGACAAATTTTATTTTTTAAGAAAAGTTTCCCTCTACAAATTGCATGGATTTTTAGTGGAGACCTGATTCTTACAGTTTTCTTTTTATTTGTGCTTGAAGAACATGCCCTTTAGTGTGATTAAGGAATAATTGGATTCATTTTGAATTGTGGTAAATGGCATGGCATTCTTTTCATGGAGTTTCTGATTCTGCAATTACATTTCTGCAGCACTGTCTAGCAGTCACGAAAGATTAGCTGTGTTTTCTTCTGCCACGCAGTTCTCTAATCTGTCTGGAACAAAAATAGATCAAGAAGTGCAGCTTTGTAGATTGCATCAAATGCTTCTGTGTGTTGCTTTGTGACTGTTGGGTCATTCTTGGATACATAGGGTTGACACACATCTCTATAAGAATTATTTCCAGAAAATATGTACTGTGCACTGTCAGAGGGGTGTTCTCTTTCTTCCTTTTAAGTTCAAATTTCATAATTAGAACAAGATGAACAATAGCATCCTCTCACAGAAGAAAAAAGATGTGATCGATTCCCTTTCTACTGCCTTTGAAAGATGAATAAATGGGTAT
>VYZV01004649.1:106542-180949 GCA_013401275.1 Pandion haliaetus | reverse complement strand
TGAGGAATTTTCTAAAGACCTTCTCTCTTCTTACATTCAAATTACACAGGGGTTGAACTGTGTGCTATGCTAGCAATATAGCCAGTGTGTTTTGCTTTTGGATAGAAAGTGTAGCTTTCCAGCAAGAACATTCTGTTTATTTGTCAAGTGGAATTGCTCCTTCCTAGCCTAGGGTTATGAGAAAACATTTTTGTTTAAACGGGGAAACAAATGAATAGTTTCCATAGCCCTTAACTCACAGAATCCCAGTTTAAGGTTTAGCACAAATGTATAGGGAAAGGGGTGTTTGCTGAATGCCCCTTGTTAAAACATTGGCAGCTCTTCACAAATTCAGGAAGATGCCAGATGCCTCAGTGTAAAAACACAGTGAGTCTAAGAACTATGGATAATTTCCAGTATGAGCTGTTAGATACTGAGAGATTATTATTATTATTATTATTACTATTACTATTATTATTATTATTATGTTATGCTTTATTTTTTACTAAAGCATGCCCTTAAAAAAATCAGAAATAAAGGTACAGAGAGAAGCCTGAAACTGAGGTTATCTTCCCCTACTAGTTATCTTCCCCTTTAAAAACAGCACACACTGATTTTTAGACCCCTTCAGGAGTCAGAGATGCACTTTGCACTTGTGGGAAGTAGTATTCCCATTCATATATGATCTGAAAGGCAGATCTGAATTCAGACCCTCGCTTTGTATGCAATGAAGCTTTCCAAAAGTACAGCTTCAGATTCCTCCTGCATGGGAAAGCTCATGTTTTGGTAATAATGACCCTGTAACATCATCATGGTTGATACCCACTGACCAGGACACTGGGTATTAACCCAAGGATGAAAGAAAGGTAAAGCACAGTTACACTCTTAGTGAGCACAGTTACACTCTTAGTGATTTTTTGTTCAGTTATTGCCTGTTGAGGTAGTGGTAACCTATGTAAGCTTGAGCAATCTCAGGACTGACAGGTTTTTCAGAGATCAAGGTGATGTTATTCTACCATTGACTCTTTGATCAGGGTTTGGTACTGCTGAACTTCAACCTGACTCAAGGGAATATGCAAACATTTTGCTACTGAACCTGAGTGTGGTCAGGAAAACAGATCTTGCAAATTGGTGTGTACACCTCTATCTGCACTGAGAATATAAAAAAGTATATCTGATGTAAAAGACAAATTTGGGGAATTTCCAATGGTAGAAATGTTATGAAATAACACATAAAATTGGGAAGCATTTTGAAGAGGGCTGATACGAGCTACATAACGCCACAGATCTGGCTGGGTTACTCTGGACAAAATTATTTTGTCTCATATTTACAGAACCCAGGTTTGAAGAAATATTATTATCAATAATTTATTGTAGACTTTATTTTTCCTCTTTTTAGCGGATATTACCCTTTTGGCTGCAAGCTAGGTAACTGAGAGCTAATAGTTTGGATACTGCCTAGTTAAGCCATTCTGCCCGTGAATGTGCTTATTCTATTAATGTGGCTTCAGTGAAGAGAGCGCCAAACACCTGCAGCTTTAAAGGACTTACTAGTTTTCCTATGGAGAACGAAAAGGGACTCTGGTAACGTCATTAATGTGATTTTCACTGAATTTTTTTACACTATGATTTTAAATGCTCTATGTCTGGCTTTTGAGAGAGGTTCCACATTGTGCAGCAAGCATATGAAAACTGTGCACAGAATGTTATTTGATATTACTGTTGTCTACTCATACCTCAAAAGACTGTGGCTTTTTTTCTAGCTCAAATACTTCCAGACCTGTCTTTGGAAAAGTCTCAGATGCTTTTGTGTGGTGCAATGGTCACACCCAGTGGCCAGTTGGGTTAATCACATATGTGTATTCCCTATGGATATCTGAGGCAGTTTGTTCCAGGAATTTCTTCTTATATACTATGACAGCTTGCAATCTAACTTGATAGCAGGAAAGCAATGTACGTCCACCTTCACCTCAAGGTTCATTCCCAAAAGTCCCTGGCTGATCAAAACAAAGGTCCGGACCATTCATGAAATGAATAGCAAAGAGCTGATGAAACCCCCATGGAGTCTGACAATTCTTAAAATTAAGACTTTTGACTATAATGAGCTGGTGTTTTAAAATAATGATTCAAGGACAGGCTGAAACAAAAAACCTGTACTTTTGCTTAGTTTAAATTGAGCTTTCTTTTAACCATGGAAAGCCTGAAACATTTGAACATATGCCTGATTCTTCTTTTTTTGGTGTTATCAAGGTAATTTGAAAAAAAGACCATTTTTGTTTCCTATAGATGAAAAATCTATGGAAGTACCATGGATAAATCAAAAAAGGTGCACACACATAACCCCCCTCTCTTTCCTCCCAGTCTAACTGTAGCATCCTCTATTAGCATCACAATGACACTGTTTTCTTACTCTCAATGTAGTCCATTTTGTCAAGGTCCCTGTTTTCAATTAGTGTCAGCAAATGACACATGGGTGGGAATACTACAGGCATGTTCAGTAGAGGTATCATTGTGGATTTTGGGATGGGGGATGGGAGAGCCAAGTTTCAATAGGGAAAAAAGGAAGGGACCACTCTCCATATAAACCCTTGCTTTAATGCTCCCAAGGACACAGATATTCCCTTCCCTATATCACACATACAAGAAAGTGGTCTCCTCTAAAGCCCTGCAAGGCATGGTAGAGTTCATTTACACAGAGTGTCAACCCATTTAACAATCAAATAGCTAAATCTGCATTACCTAACATTGTCAGTCTTGCCCCAAATGTTTTAAAACATTGCCTCAAAGCCATAAATGAGTGGGGTTTTTTCCAGCCTCTTACCAATTCCGTCACGTTCTTTGGAACAGGCAATACCTGTTGATATCTACACATTTCTCTTCTTCTACCTTCAATTCTGCTTGCATGTTTTTGCCCAGAAATTGCAGAAGTTGCTCCACTCTGATATGAAAACCTCTGCTCCAGCTTCAGCATTGCTGACTGGGTGCTGGCATCTGCAGGAAATGCACCAAGGCTTTTATGATCTTTTTCTACTGCAAAGCTTCTATACATTTCTTGGTCGAGATGCAGACTTTGGATACTGTATTTGAATGTACTGACAGCAGTCTTGCTTTACTCACTTCTTCCTCACACACCTTTCACATGTAGTCCATGGTCTCCCAGGGCTCTGCAGGACACGTTAGACAAAGCAGAAAAGGCATTAATCACAGATATTTTTTGAAGAATTTTGAATTCCTTTTTGTTGGTGAAATATCCTTTTTGTGCTTAGTTCACTGAAAAAATCCCAGCATGTGACACTGTGGGCATTCAGAGAGTGACTCCACAAATTCTCATTTCAACTGAGAGAGTCAAGCTCAAGTCAACATAGGATGAATTCTATTGTCTCTGCAGTGAGTTGGGAGGTTTTATACCAGGAACCTGCCCCCAAAACCCATGCACTAAAATATTACAGCTGTTTCTGTACTGGATTTTCTTGCACCCCACAGCCTGGAGATACTCAGTACAGAAGTTTGTGCTTGTTTTTAATTTTTGCTTTGCAGGTTGCATTTAAATGAAACTTCCACACTGTTTCAAGCTTGACAAAAAAGAACAGTTATACCTTAAGAAAAAAAGCTGGCCTACTTTTTGTCTCAGTTCTCTTGTTGGTTGCTTGAAGATGTAGGTGATATAAAGGGACTCTGTCAGGTCCTCTTTGCCCCCAGATTCAGATTACATTCAAGAGTAAACAAAATATTTAGGATACTGCCCCCCGCCCCAAATGTAGTGAAAGGTTTTGTGATTTAATAAAAGTAAGAACACTTAAGTCAAAATACTTCAGATGCAAATCCTTTCTTGTGCTGCAAAATAGTGCTGGGGCATGGGAATCACATAGGAAAACTTTGTATAAACAAAATGAGGCCATCGATGATGCTTTCTCTGACAAAACTGAGGAAAGTTACAAAAATGTTTCCCTACTTCTACTGTATCAATATAATCCCATTTAAAGCTGGAGTTGATATGTAGGTCTATTTACATGAAGTGCCAAGTCTTATTTAATGATTAATAAGCATTGGTGAAAAATGAAATGATTTATAAAGTTCTTGCTAGTTTCAATGACCTCATGTAGGAGTAAATAAATAAAAAAAGGAGTAAATAGAAGACATGCCTGTATGTGTTGCACTGTTAAATAGTCTCCTTTGCTTTATGCTCCCAAAATAGATATGATATGTTGTTTTGAAGGGGGCTGACCCATTCCTATTGCGAGTGTGAAATCAGATTTAGTGGAGAAATACCCAGTTACCCGAGGCCCCATGCTTTGCGATGGAGGCGGAACAAGGAGACCCTTTGAGCTGCCCCCGTTTTCAGCTACAAGGTCCAGCAGGTGAGGAAGGAATGAATGAAGCCAATTCATCTGTTGTCAGAGGAGCATGTTTGCTGCACATGCTATAACATCTGGGGTCCGGCCATGGAGCTGTGCTTATCCCCACTTTTCATCTGCTTTCCCTGTGCCCACCCCAAAATAATTCTTCCTTTTAGGGAGGAGACACTGGACCAGAAGTCCTACAGCAAACACTATTTGTCTCATGTTTCCCCAGGACTGACAGTGAGCACAAGGAGCTACTGTCCATGCAGAGATTCCCCAGCATGGACTTTCTGCATGTGCAGTGACAGGATCGATGCTGTTATGGTCTGTGAAGCTGAAGGTCCACCAATAATGAGAGTGTATTACTTCTGCTGAGAGCACAGCCATCGTGATTGCAGGGGGGATTAAAATCCTGTCAGGTCTGAATCCAAAATGAGGTCAGTGGGAGATTTTTGAGGCATACCCTTCGATCCATGCTTCAAGGTCTGTCGAGGGTGCAGTCAGGTGTACCGAGGTTTGATGCACTCTGGTGCCTCCTGAAGTAGCTATCCCATTGCAGAGGAAGGACAACTGTGATAGTATTAAATATCCCATCTGTAAGCAGTTCTGCCACCTCATCCCCAGAATTATACAGGGTGCAAAGGATGCAGCACAGGGTTTGTAGCAGGCTGTAAGAAGACAAGACCTTTATATAAGCATTGAGTCTCTAACTTAAATGTCACTGGGAAAGCCTGGCCAATTTACTTTAGTCCTGTCTGCCACTCAGACCAGGCTCATCATTTTTGTGCTAAGGGCATGGCAATGCATCACTGGCATTAATTGTGTCAAATGTGTGATGTGACGCATAAGCATGAAATAATGAAATGGCGACTTCCTGAACTTGTTTAGCTGTTTCCTCTGCAATACGTTAGTAAATAAATATTGCACTTAGTGCATGCAGAACCCTCAGCTGAGGATCCGAACCAAACCAAAGCAAGTGACCTTCCTGCCCCAAAATGTTAATTAAACCACATGATGCCCCTGTGATGTTTGTTACACAGCAGCTTCCATTACTTGGATCAAGTTTGTTCCTATCACTTTGAATGCAAAAAGCAGTTGATCATTTCATCCATGTGACTACAAGGGTGACTGTCACAGCTTGCAAAGCATATGGTAGTTCTTGCAATATCAATAATAATCTCTAAGTAATGCAACTTTGGGTTGTAGTCATCTTTTATTATCACTCCAGTCTTCCAGCAGCTTCCTCCTGTCTCTCTCTTTTAGAATTTTTGTCTTTCATTATTAAATGAAACCTTCTATACCCAGTGATTACATTTTCAAGGATTACCTGCTGAAAGGGATCAAAACTGATCAAAATAAAGGCTGCATTATTCTGAATAAATTTTGCTTATTTTGAGGGGCTTCATCAAATTAATTAGAGAACAAAATTAAACCATAAGCAAGTAATGTAGTAGGCATTTTGCAGATGGGGACACTGAAATTTAAAGAAGAAAAAGGGACTTGTCACAGGTTTGCCGTACGGACTGAAACAGAAGTGGAATTTTCTCCTTGACGGCTAAGTGCATCTCTTACAGATTCCGAGTGGAGTGGAGCTTATAAAGTGTTTATTTAAAACCTGTGGATAGGCATGAAATATTTTTTGTTTTTAATTTTAAAGTCAAATTCTATTAAACAAGGAATAAAATCCACTGTAATTGTAGCAGGTAATTTTTCTTTAGATGTATCAAAATATTCAGTTCCCACACTGAAGTGAATTCAATATTGAGCATATTCACAGTATTCCTTACAATTTCTGTAAGATCTATTTAAATAATTCTTTCCTTTAACTGAGATGCCTTGCACATTCTCTGCCTGTTATGGGGTATTGATAACATCTGTTTACTAATCTGAGAGCAACATCCAATAACTCCAGAGAATGTGACAGATTTGAATGGCTGTCATGTTAAGTCAGGTAGAAGAGTGACTGACTGGTCAAGTAATGAAAATAACATGGGATTACAGGAAAAATGAAATGGGTTGGCAGCAAATGTGAGGAACTGGCTACTTATAATGTGTGTTATTCTGGGAATGAAAGAGTGAACCTAAAGAAAGGTACAGAAATAATTGCAATGTATTTGTGTTTTTGTCCAGTGACCCAGAAGCTGGATTTTTGAGTCTCTGAGTAAAGTGTTTTCCCCGAGTTGTGCAAGGAAGGGGTAGAGCGCTGCCATATTTAATTAGCGGAGCCCTTTCCATTTGTTTTCTGGGCAGGTGAGTTTCATGGCCTGGTGTCTAGTTGTGCATTGCTCGTAGGGTTGCAGACCTTGCATCCTGCTGCCTTGTTGGGACTGTAATCAGATCACTCTTGCCATGAAAGAACAAGATTAAAACCATCTACAAGGGAGCTGATTCGTAGTCTGCCCTCGAGTGTGTCCATCAATGGAAAAATCTCACTCTCAACTTGCCAGGGCAGTCCTAGCACAATGCGATGGCACAGTGAATCCTTTGGAAGGGAAATGATACAGTTTTCCTAGGGCTGGTGAAAGAAAAGTGTTCCTCTTTCTGCACAATCACTCTGGGTGTCTGTGTGAGCCTGGAAAAGCTGACCTTGAGGGGAGCCCACACTCTCCTTTGCAAAGGATGGGGAGGGACCCTTTATCTTGGGATGATCTCTCAGGCTACTGGCAGGATAAAACTGGGTAAAACTGCACTTCTGGCTAAAATAATTTTTAAAGAAGGAGTCTGATTGTGCCTGGCTCTTGTGTGGGTACAAAATGAGGAGGGAAGGCATAATGTGCTTTTTCTGTGCTCTTCCCACAGAATCAGACTTATTGCATCTCACTTAGGTATCTCAAAGTGATGTCTGTTCAGATCTGAAAAAATTATCCTGAGCTCCTTTTATAGTCAATGGAAAGAAATTAGAGGGTGTTTTTCTCCTTCAGATGAAGCGTATCATCTTAACAGGTGGTCTAAGATGGGCAAAACAAATCACCCTGTGAAGTTGCGTCCTTCTTGCCAGTAAGTATAAAGACTAGAGTAACTCAGATTTAGATAACTAATTTTTAAGCACAATAGTTAGATGAAATATGGAATAAGGAATAAGGACCAGCTCTTTCCTTGTTTCATTATTCTGGAAGACGGAGGTCTCCAGAAGGACTCAGTTTAATGGAATAATATTTCCTAACCTGTACTGTATTTTTGTTAATAGGTACATGGTCCACAGTCCAAGGGATATATCTTCACTGTTGGTAGGTGAGTTGAGACGTAGGTCAACAAAATAAAGTGTGTAGGCTTGCAAGGGCTGCTTGGTTTCAGTGGAAAATAAGCTCAGTGAGTCTGAGCCCAACTGTCATGTTACAAATCCAGCTCATGGTCACTTCTAAATTTTTCTAGTAATACCAGAGTGATTTTTAAAGCTAAACTGAGTCAGAAAAGCTTCCTCATGTATCAGAGAAGAGGTAACACAGCTGAATCCATAGAGCCCCATAATATTTGTCTACCTAGAAAAGACACATTTCTTAGTCCAACTTTAAAAATAGGTACTAAGAAAAGATACCCATCTCTTCTTTTTTTTATCCCTTGCTATTGTTCACTCGTGAATATATAACACAGCATAACATTCTCAAACTATAATCTGCTCAACATTATCTAATTGCATCTGTCATTTTACTCTGCAATAAAATACTTCTGGGGAAAAGGAAATATGGAACTTAGCACTTGAGCTACTTTTAAAAAAATTGCTTCTGATTTTAAACATGTAACAATGACATTTACCTGCTAAAATTTAAAAAGCAAAAACAATCTGCATGTTATCAATCTCATATGTAGTTATCATCTGTAGCTCATATGCTACAGTATGGGTATACCTTGTTCAAGTGATTCTTAGGGCAGAGAGGCTTTCATACAAGAACCGAGCTAGGGTCTATATCTCTGTTTTTGACATATGCTTTAATCAGTCTATGGACTGCCTGTTTGGTATTGTTTAATTATTGTTCCTCTGAATGTGCTAATTGCACTTTGGCTGTATAACTTGAAAATGGGAGGGATGCCAACAAACTCACTAAGTAACATCTTTGTGCTATCCATGCCAGTTTCCCAGAAAATACGTCCAAGATGGTTATTGATCCTTTTTCTTGTGCTTTTACAGCTTAATCCCCCTTCATTCTTTTTCCTTTTTTTCTGATTCTCAAGATGATATTCAATGAAAGTGATTTCCTTCAGCAGATCCCACACCAGCAGCATGCCAGCTTCTTGCAGCCTTCCATGTCACTCACAGTGTCTACTTTCTCACCTTTCTCCTCTCTGTTGTTTCCCCTTCATATATCTCCTTCCTGCTGCAACTGAATGAGGATAGGAAAAGTCTATTACAGCTTGATGGTTGGCATTCTTGAGTTGCACAGAAAGTATTAGGCATGAATTTGTTACTGCCTTCAAAAAACATAGGAGACTCTACACAGACTTGTCTCCTAAAATTCAAGTACAAAGACAGTCTTTCCTTGTATGTGCTTACATAAAAAGCAAACAGCAGGGATTAATTACTTTAGACAGCTAAATAAATATTTATTTCCCCATAATAGTCTTCAAAAATATCTGTCACTGTTTCACTACCTAACAATGGCTGGTAGCGACAAGTGGGATCTTTTTCAAGGGAAGTTGCTTTTTAATGAGTGTTTTTCAAGTAGGAGGTTTAATCTGATGCTGCTTTTGGAGCAATGCCTGGCCTATCCCAGTACAAACTCCCACTGATTAACAAAAGGCCTCATTTTTAAATTGATCTAGCCCAGCTGATGCTAGTGGATTCTTTTATTTAGCTCAGGCTTGTTTATGAGTCAATTAGCATTTAAACTGAGCTCCCAGCCTTCGTATAAACTCCCAGCCACCTAAACCAAACAAAACAGCCCTTTCTCCTGCTTTTAGGGGCCACTAAGCACCTATACAATATCCTGCTGTAGCATTCTTATGTTGCCAGGGCTTAGGGAATTCATCTAGTGATTTTGGCTGAGATTCATCCAGGCCAAAATTAGATGAGGTACCTTCCTCAGAGTGGATGCCTGCACTTCCACTCCTCTCTCAGTGTCCCTGCTGCCTTCCCTGGGAGAGACTTCCTCCTGGGAGTGGTGGGACAGATGGGGAGCCACAGTGCACCTAAAATGGCCTGAAAATGCTGACATCAGCCTGCTCGTACACCTTTCTGAGGCGGCTCTCCTCTTTCTGCTGTGTTATGCAGTAAATTCCTTTTTATTTCCACTTGAACTCTCTATGCTCTTTCACTTGGTCACTGTCCTCTGGGATGCCAGGTCTCTCTTGGCTGGGTGAAGAAGCTGGCACGGGTGTTGCTCAGTCCTGAGCTTGCTGAGCTGAGGAAACGCTGTCCTGAAGGCTGTTCTGCAGCTGCCACTTGTGACATCTCCTCTCTGCTGTTAGCTCTCCCAGCACTGTCCATCAGCCTCTGCATCCCACCTCCCTTGCTACCTCCCTATTGCTCCCTCTCTTCCCTCGGGGCAGGTAATCCCTTAACTCCCACAAGGCATGATGGGCACTGGGGCCACATTGTGGAAGATGCAGCATGCTACAAAAATGGTGTTGAGCACTTCTGGCATCTGGGGTGAACGCCATGCCTCCAGAGTGGTACTAGCATCTGTACCATACCCTAAGGATGCCAAGGGCCTGCTCTGCTGTGGAGTGGGTCTGGCAGCGAGCGTTGTTGCAGTATTGCCATGAAGCAGCTGGCAAACACTTGCAGAAGGTGAGATGCAACATTCCAAGATGGCAGGTATTAAGCAGAGAGAAAGAAGTAGAAAACAAGGGCGTCCAGTTAAGATCCTTTGTATAGGTTGACTGCTGAAATCATCCAAGATGGGCTGGTGGGGACTGTCCCTGGTCCATGGCTAGAAATGGATGTGATGTGCAAGATGAATGGATTTTTAAAGTGTTTATGAAGAAACCGCTCATCTCTACTTGAGGCAAAGTACTATCTGTACCTGATCTGGAGTCCCACACCTGGGGCATGGGACTTCTTGTAGATTTTATGTCCACAAAATGGATCTGTGGCCCACAGACTGGAGCAATTACCTATGATATTCATGGGCCCGTGTTCTGTGATGTTGTTTCAGCATAGCTTTAAGACTAGGACTATTAATTGTGGGAAATGAGCTCTCAAGTGGAAACCTTGCATAGTTCGATTCTGGCCCCCAGGCCATAGGTGAAGTACATTAATTGTTCTGTTTATTTTCCAGTGGCTCTGATGAACTTCTTCACGGTGCAGCAGGCGCTCCACTGGCTCTTCCCTGGTGCCAGGTTTCTCACACATACATGGAGGATGGTGGTGACACTGCTGGCGTGTGGAAGGATGTTCCTGTCCTAGATGCTATCCCAGGCTTTGACATGGGGGCTAAATTTTGCGATGATTGCTTCACTGGTGAGACAGAGACCTGAACTGTGGACTGCTAGTCCTGGAGTGGGGTGTCTAGGTAATGCCTTCCTACTCCTTCCTCCACAGTGTATGTGGAGGAGAGAGCACATATGGAGATGAATGTTTCTGTTCCAAATTTTCCTAACCTGCACTTAACTTCTTTCATTCAATCTCCTCACAGTACTTTCCTGCTGCCTTGTTTGGCCTGTGTGTTAACTGTTCCTGGGGTACATTAAATGCAGTGTAACCAGCTGGTCAAAAGAGGTGATTATCCCTCTGTATCCAGCACTGGTGCAGCCTCACCTTGAATACTGTGTGCAGTTCTGGACCCCAAAATTTAAGAAGGATGTAAAGGTCCTTGAATGCATCCAGAGGAGGGCAACAAAGCTGGTGAAAGGGCTGGAAGGAATGTCCTATGAGGAGCAGCTGAGCACTCTGGTTTTGTCTCATTTGGAGAAGAGGAGGCTGAGGGGCGACCTCATTGCTCTCTGCAGCTTCCTGAGGAGGGGACGTGGAGAGGGAGGTGCTGATCTCTTCTCCCTAGGATCCAATGATAGGATGTGTGGGAATGGTTCAAAGCTGTGCCAAGGGAGGTTTAGACTGGACATTAGGAAGCATTTCTTTACCGAGAGGGTGATCAAACACTGGAACAGGCTTCCTAGAGAGTGGTCAATGTCCCAAGCCTGTCAGCGTTTAAGAGGCATTTGGACAATGCCCTTTTAATAACATGCTTTAACTTGGTCAGCCCTGAATTGCTCAGGCAGTTGGACTAGATGATCATTGTAGGTCCCTTCCAACTTAAATAGTCTATTCTATTCTATTGATCTCAAACCCCCATCTACACATAGCATCTCTAAACTATACCTCCTAAGCCCTACCTCTGCATCCCTCCAGTGCTTATCTAATTTATCCCATTGCTACACTAAACTGATTTGACTTGGTGCTCCTACAGAAAATCTAATATCTCTCATTCTCTCTCCTTCCTTCTGGTGTTACCTAGCCGGCAGGCATTGGAAAAGTGTGCAGGGGGTTGTGTTTCATTTCCTGAAGGTGACCAGCTAGTGCAGTCACGGTCTTGGCATGGAGATGGGGAAAATGGAACAACAGGAAACAAATCACAAAAGGTCCTAGATAACTAGGCTTTCCCATACAGCTGCATGAGGGGCAATATAGATGTCTTTCTGTGTCTGGTCATCCAAGTGCAGTTGCCTGGTGAGCAAAGATGCCTCTCAAGCTTTTGAAGTTCTGTGTGAGGAGAAAGGAGAAGTAGATGAAACGGCTGACTGACAAACACTATACTTCTGAAACAGTACTATACAACTACTTCAGTCAGATGAATCACACCCTTGAAGACCTGAAAATGTGTGAGACTTTTAAAATGGTGGTAAGAAAATTATTGATTTGTTGTGTGGTTAATTAAACAGCAGCTGGTACTCTTTGCTGTTCTAGAGGATTAATAAAAAGGAAGCTTTGATGACTCTGAAATGTTGGGCCGTAATCAAAGAACTGAAACTAAACAAAAATTGTTCATGATATTTTACAGTGAACAAGAAGTTAACTTCTGCTTTTGTTATGAAGTCACATGAGGTGTGAGTGGTGGCCACCAGCTGCGAAGGACAGAGAACGCAGGCTGTTCTTCCAACAGATAATGTGCCACCTTGTACTTCGTGTGCATCTTCCAGAAAACCTCTTGCTTCGAATTAGCAGTAGAGATTTGAAGAGGCTTCATCTAATGTTGGCAACAGTCCTGATTTCAGAGGGGGTTGGACTCAATGACGTTCAGAGGTCCCTTCCAACCAACATCTTTTTGGCAATATAAAACATCCAGTATTTAATGCTTTGGCTTCTAGGTCACTGCAAGCATTGAAGGCCCAGCCTGTGTTTGTTGGGACAACAGGGCTCTTCTCAGGCCATGGGTAAAACTGAGCTGCTGAAACTTCTGCAAGGCTTATTTGGTACAAGTTTTCTCATGCATTAGTGGGAGAAGGAGATGTTTGTTTGAAAGCTGCATAAAAGGCATGGTGGGGAAAGAGACCACAGCTCATGTCACCAGAAACAGCACCTGTTCTGCAGTAGTGCCCAGGCACCTCCTGCTTCTGGCAGAGGGACTTGCCCAGAAAGGGAAGGTGCTTTGGCTTGTCTTATGCTCTCACAACAACCCCCCTGCCTGGGCCACATCCTTCTGGGACAGAGGTGGAAGATGGAGTTGGAGGGAGGGGGTGTGAGGGGCACATGGATGTGTTGGGGGAAACAGAGAGGGGTGGTATGGGAAAATGAGAGAAAAAGTGTATCAGAGAGCCAATGCCAAAGGGAATCTGGGGCAGGGGAGGAACTGCCATGTGGAAAGGGAGAGCACAGAGAATAAGGAGAGTGGGAGAGGGCAGTGGTGCATCCTCCTACCCTTGGCCTCGAGGGTGAGAGTGTGCTATGGGGGGGAAGGCACGCATGCCCCACAGGATGGGGCACTACGCAGAGATATGAGGCTGAGAGATGAGGTGGGAGAGAGGAGGCAGGAGGTGTGGGGGATTCCTGAAGTAGAGAGAGGGCAGAGGGACTGGCACATTGCGTGATGAGCAGTGCCTCTTGCACTCAGACCTATGGAAGCAGCAAAGTGTGCAGCCCACAGGGTGCTCCAGGGAAGGCAGGATGAGCGTGTGTTGTAGTGGTGCAGCCTGCCTCCTTCCCCAGCTTTGGGCAAGGGGCAGGGAGGGGAGAGGGTTTTCAGGAGAAAGGGATCTAATTCAGGAGTCACCTCACTTCATCTCCCTTCCCCCCATTCTTTATGTTTATTTGTGCAGTCAGGTACTTGATAGGTGGTATAATATATTTATTTTATGTATGTCAGGGTAACTCCATCCATGATTGAACTCCACTGAATTTAGATCATTATTAGAGAATTGCTTTATAAATAAGCCTGGACTGAGAGACACTTTCCATGTTAAATACAAAACATCCTGCTTCTAAGCTGCTGCATGTTTTCTTGAAATGCAAACACAGGCAGCAGGCACGTCATTGTTAAACTAATTAAAGTTTAAAGAGAGACCTTTATATATGCTAGTCTAGCTAATTTGTTGTCACAGGATCATAATTCATTAAATATATTTTCTATTGTTAGTTAAATTACTAATAAGCAAAACAGAGCATATGGAATGTGTCAACTGATGAGTCAAGATGGAAGGAAACATCTTTACTGAGTCTTTAAGTTGTGCTTTCTTCCACACAGTTTCCTTTCTGGATAAAAAGCTAGAAGGTTGCAGTCTAAATAAATATGATGGACTTTGCCTGCAGACACCCTGCTGTGCTGAGCTGTGGTACTTCCCTTCCATTTTACAAAACCACTGAAAAGCAATGTTAAAGCAACTACTGCTTAATGGAAATTCAGACCTCTGTATTGGAGACAAAATTTGGAGATGATGTAAACAGAGGAAAAGTTGACCAGGTGTCTGGGAAAGTGTCATGTAACTTGCAACAGTTGGATTTAAAATAGATGCATGAAATGAATCACCCCAGGACACCATAACTGTTTTCATCTCTATGTGTCTGCCCCATTCCTCTTGCAGGGATGGCTCAGCTGCTCCAGCAGAATCAACTGAGCTCCTGTGCATTAAAACACAATATTTAGAGAAAAGCCAAAACTGATGCCAGCTGTGCTGCTCCACCCCAGATGCTGCTTCATGAGCATAAAAGCCACCTACGCGCTGGCAGCAGAAATATCTAAGGCAGAGGCAGGGTAAATTGCTGAAGGCAGAAGCCACAGTGCAGTAGCAGGATTAGGTGCCCCCAGAGGTGAATCGGAGTTGTGAGGCCAACGTGGTATCCTTGAGCACTAAATTCAGTTCTGGCAGTAGTTTATTGGTTGTGCTATTGGCTGTGTCAGCCTGCTGCACAGGGGAAATGTCACCTGGTGCACCGTATCTGCTAATTTTCCTTGGAACTAGGTGGGCCTCTGCCCTCGGACTGGAAGAAAATGGAAATTATCATCCTGTGAGTACAGATTTTTGAAAGTGTTTTTTATTCCTACACAAAGTCAAGTCCTCAGTGCAAAGCTATCTGATGGGGACTGGGTACCAGTACTTCAGAGAGCACTGGTATGGCATGGGTTTGGAGGAAGCCAAAGCTCCAAAGTTTTCTTGTAGTCCTATTTCACCTCTGGCCAACCTATTGCCTTTTCCTTGGCAGGAACAGTCTTCTGGATTCCTTCACAGATTCTTGCTCGAGTTTGAATTCCTTCCTGTAGCAGGGAGTGGACTTTCAGAGTCCAAATGCTTTTGGTTCCAGCTGAGACAGGCTTATGATTTCCCTGTGACTCAGGCTGAATGAAGCTAATTGTACTCTTCTGAGCATTTGCTTGATAAGCGGACTCTCCCTGAGCCATCATTTCAGAGCATGTTAGCTGCCTATCTCACTTCCTTTCCTTATCACGTTAAAACAAGTGGTTCTGTGATTGTGGTGCTAATCAAGATGAGGGTCCTTGTGGATTTGTGCTCAACAACTCATGCTCACTGTCTCTTTGCAACAGCCCTGGCTGTCCTTCCTGTGCTCCTTCTGCACTGTTACTGCAATCAGTGTTTTAGGTCCTCTCAGCATCTTCTAAATGCCCTTCGGCTCCTTTCCTTCCTCCCATGGTCTTAAGCAATCTCTCCCATCCAGTCATCCGCATTGCCTCCATTTCTATCCCATATTTACTCCCACACACTTGGGACTGTGCAGGGTTTGACAGCTCCAGCGGCTGGGCTGAAGCAGTACACATGGGGATTGCCTGCTACCTGCAGGTCGCTGCCGGACTAACTGGCTGCCAAACAAGACAAATAACCGACAAGCGCTGCCTATTCTCCATCAGCAGAAGGGTGGATATGACCTCTTGTCTTTCCCCAACTTCTGAATTTCCTGAAGCTATAAGAATTTAATATGTTTTTGTTGCAGCCTCTTCGACAAATTTGGTTGGAATCAGGCATGTCCTCTCACGTTTCTCACAAAAAGGTGGGCAGCTGGGCAGCCAGGCAGCATGAGTGCTTAAGCCTCTGTTGCTCTGGACTGCCTAAGACTTTGGACCACATACAAGCGTCACTTCTTTCTCCCATTGGTATTTAGTATGTCCTACTGGTTTTGCCAGCATCCCGAAATCCTGATCAAGTCACAGAGGACTCAGTGCTATATTCCTGGGGTGTCCAAGAATTTGTGTTTTTCCTCTCAAACCCTCTTTCTGATAATTTTCTGCTGAAATAAGCTTGGCCAAATCATGTCTTTCTATATGGCAAAAACTCGTGGAAAATTTATAAAATAAAATTGTTTATAAGGCAACCAAATAGAGCCATATTTTCTCAGCCTGAATCATATTTTCCCTTCTCAGTGAATGGATCTTTGTATTTTAACTGAGACTAGACATTGGCCCGGATGTATCTATATAGTAACCATTGGTGTTTTGTGCTAAATAAAAAAGGTTGTTTAAAGGGCTAGCAAATAGTAGAACAAGTAAAGCAATGACTTCATTGTGTTGCAGTTTAGTTTCTAAAGTATAGTTAGAAATACAACATGCTTATTAATAGCCAAAATTGTGGGTGATAAAAGTTGGAATAGAAGTGATGACTCTTCTTCAAGGATCTGGGAGAGTGTACTATCAGAGCTGGAAGCTGTCAGTGAAAAGAACCTTTTTTTGACTAAAAAGATGTAAAAGGTATACTAAAGAGAGTGTCTGATTCCCGATACTGATAGCACTGTCACATGTGTACATGATGGATGTGATTAGTACTGTCAAATATAGACACTGGTTAATGCTCTCTTTAATTAGCATTGAAGTGTGCCTCACATTAGCATGAGTGAGAGCTATGCCTTGTAGAAGGAGAGAAGCAGAAGATGGCCAAATGGGGACTGTAGATGTGTGTCCAGCAGAGAAGAACCATCTCACTGTTTTTAAGATACTTGAGCAATAAAATACCATGAGATTGACTGTGGCATGTGGATCCTAGTAAGATGGGAGAAAGGAGAAAAGGAACTCTGGTTAGAGGAAGGATACTATTACCTTGCATTGGCAAATTAGTCACCTCATGTTGTAGGAACAGGACAAGCAAGGAGACCTGAATTTTCGCTTTACCTTGAAGAAGCAGGGATGAATGTAAGCTGTTAATTGAGGTTATAACCCAAGTTTCACAGTCTTTGTTCTGTTGCCTGCGGTAAGTATACCAACTTAGGCAACCAGAGCAAATTCATCCAGGTGCTGTCTCAGCAGACCTTCTGTGGTCCCACAGTGCCAGCAGCATTGCCCATGGCCCTGGTCTGGCTGTGCTGGAGAGCACCCGCAGCAGCTCTGTGCCATGAACACAGCTTACTGCTCTACTATTGTCACAGGGATTTTGTCTACCAGAGGGTTGCTGTCTGCCTCTTCCTAAGAGCCAGTGCCTTCTCCTGGGCATGCAGCGGTCATCTACCCTGTCTCATGGGTTCCTGTTTAAAGCCACCATTCAATGGAGCTAAAGCAACCATTCAATGGGAACCGCGTCTGAACAAAGCTAAACACTCTCTACCACTGCCATCCTCAAAACTCCTCTTACCTTTTCGATAAAATTGGTTGAAAAATTTTATACAAACTATTTTGCATGACATTTAAAAGTAAACAAAAACAAACACAGTTTGAATTTAAATCTCAAGCAAAACAAGAAATGTAAATTGAAACTTAACTTACTTTCCTCGTAGACCTTACCACTGAAAAATGAAAAGTAATTAAGTTTTATTTTCTCATGAAAAAGCATTTTGTGATAAAACCTCGTTCTTCAGAGAAAATTATTTTTCACCCAGCATTTCTGACCAGCTGAAGTTTCAAAATAAAAAGCAAAATATAGGACTTAGAGTTTATTGTTTACTGCCCAGTAATATATACTTCAAATGAAAAGTAAAAGCAACACGCAGCATGTAGAGTAGAGGGATGGAAGAAAAACCAGAAGGAACTGACAGGCACAGGCTGAAGAATAATTCATCATTCAGCAACATAAGCTGACAGATTTGCTCTGTAGCTTACTAGCATCCAAAGCCTTTTGTATCCCCCATTTTCACCCAGTCTTTCATTCTGGATGTTGCAAATTGGTACTTTAAGATTATTGCTCTGCCTATTTTGAAATATTTTCTACTAGAAGTTATTTTTCCTGGTACTTGTGAGAGACTTGGAAGGTCATAGAGTGATTTCATGGTCCCCCATGAGTCATGGTACAGTTGTGTTTTACACAGAGGTGTTTTACAAATTCAAATCAATAAGGTTATGTTTCACTATAGAGGGGCAATCAAAAAAAGTTGTAACCCTGAAAAGGAGCACCGTTTATTGGTAGAGTTGTGTCTGAAGTCAACAAATACTTCCTTTTTTATCTCCTGGACTTACATTACAGTTAAAAACATAATGATCTCTTTCAATATTAGAATTCATTTTCATTAGCTTATTATGTACATGAATATCATTGGCTTGGAATAAAGGAGAGAAACTTTTTTGCCTGTTCCTCTCCAAAACAGAGGCTCCTCTGTACCACCAGGACTAAAGGGACAGCACGCATACAATGCAAACTCAGAAGCGGAAGATAAAAAATACTGCAGCTAACTGTGTCTTCTCAGAAATTCAGAACAGTGAAAAAGAATCTCCAGGCAAGTATTTTGTTAAAAGAGCAAACCCTGAAGCTGCTTCTGCATGTAAGGCTGAAATGTCACATCTGTTGTTCGTTGATTAGCAGCCAAAGAAAGATGCCGAGCTCTCTTTCTTTCCCTTTCAAGCCCTTCCGTACAATGGTTGCTCACCTACCATAGAATGGCTTATATTTTATAAGCTCTCTCACAGAGTCCTTTATTAATCATCATCTCAGAACAGAATATGGAACAAGAGATGGAAGGAGGAGAAGAAGGAGTAGAAGGAGAAGACAAGGTGGCAAAAGGCTAATACGGAACTAAGAACTCCAAAACAGCTTAAGCTGTCAGAAACAGCACACAAGAAGTGGTCCAAAAAAGATATATGTAATTCATGATGGCAGTTGGAAGAGAAAGGTGAGCAAAAGGTTGCTATGTGTTCAATACAGTAAAGTGGGAGAGCTGAGATTTGTTTAAAAACCCACAGTTGATTTAGGAATAACAACCTGCTGAAGGTTAACCCCTGGGAAGCTTGAGGCTTCTGACAGATCAGCTGCATGTAAATAAAAGGAGTAATACTTCTGAACTGTTCAGAACAGAGTTGAGACTGAGTCAGAAACAGCATTTTGGAGGCCCATGCTCTCCTTGCTTTGAGACAAGACTACAGTCGGTTTCAGAGGCATCAGGCTAGAAGATCTCAACATGAAGCTAGAAAAATTGTTTGCGTTTTACTTAACTGCAGAAGAGAACCAGACCAGACTTAAGAATACAAAAATGAAAATGAGTAAAATGTTTTTGCAAACCATGGGTCCCTAGCAACATGCAGATGTGGAGAAAATGAAAACACAGGAAAAATACTCCACAAAATTCTAATGGAGTGAGTTTGGGAGAAATCATACAAATAACTGCGAATGATATGGAAGAAAAGAGAATTTTAAGCATTGTTTTGTGCTAAGACAGAGCTGCTATATTTCCACAGAGCAGAACCTTTTTGGAAAAAATAACCAGTGCCTACAAAAAATACACTTTCCTTCAACATAAGTAAGAATCTCTCTCTGTGATCTGTACAAGAGACACCTACCTCTTAGCACAAGAATATTATCTTGATCAGAAATTGACTTCTCACTACTCTTAGAGAGATGTAAACTCCTAAACTAGGTAGGGAAGGCAATATCCAAAGCTTCAAGAAACTGAAAATAAATGATAGTTGTGTTGAGTAGGCTCATATAACTTCTATTCCATAGATGAGGAAATCGTGCTTTTTCACTGTGGGCTTGATGTAAACAGCAGCTTTAGCAGATACACTTTATAACTCCTGTCACAAATGGAGTACCTACTCTCGCGCTGCAAACATCTCCGACCTACGGACTGCTGACAGAGTACATTCCTTGGAAGGACAGCGGTTCGTAAGCTGGGAGATTGTTTTCCAGATGTTTTTAATGTCATCAAAGAAAGCCAACAAAAACATAAAGAATGACTGAATCAGTTGTCCTGTCATAGATATTCCTAGAAATCTCTCTCTGGAGCTGAAATGAAAACTTGGAAGAGTTATTTTGGCGAAGTTAGATACAATGGAAACTATCAGCAAGCTTCCTAAATTAGTTTATTCCACAATAATTATGAAAAAGAAAGATGAGTACTTCCCTGTGGCTGGCAGTCTGAGTAACTTACAAAGCATGTAAAAAGGGAAAAAAAATCCATAGCCAGGGGATGGTTTCTGGGGACCACTGGATGTTTCAGCTGTGTTCTGACAGGGTCCTCAAAAAAAAAAAGGCTCACATCTGTGCAATTTTAATGCACCATTTAGAAGGCCCAATTTACTACATTATTTGGAAAATGCTTTTTAAAATCTCAAGTATTTCCTACAAATACACAATAATGACATAAAACCATGAGGAGAAGATGAGGAGAAAAATAACAGAAAAATGTTGCAATCAGAGACTCTGGTAAGCTCCTGGAAGGGACTCAAATTAGGAGGCTGAAATGCAGAAGACAAAAATGTGAATTCAAGGTTAAAGAAATAACCAATCTAGGAAAATGTAGCAGGGGAAAAAAAAAAAGCTTAGCAGAGGATGCAAATAGTTCTGATTACTAATATGTCCCCATACATACATAAAGAAGACATACAGAAACTTAAAGAAAAGGCAAATTTTGTTGGGGAGTTTATATTCAAACAGCTCTAAACCATTTAAACTGCTATCTGAAGGTCTTTAGTGTGTAAAAATGCATAATGGGCATGGACTGGTAATCACAACAGGGACTTCCTGAATCTCAAATAGTTGATAAAGAAGGAACCTGTCCTCAGAGTGTATGATAATAAGCACCAAACAAAGCTGGCAGTTGATGCTTCTAAGCAAGGCCTTGGGGCAACACTTTTAACAAGGAGTGGTGATCACTGGAGACCCATGGCATATGTTTCTGGAGACCTAACTGGAACAGCATGTCAGCATGCACAAAAAGAATCGGAGGCTCTGTCTTTAGCCCATGCATGCAAAAAATGCTCATTGTTTTTATATGGAATACCAGTGCTAACAGGAACTGATCACAGGGCATTAGTGGCAATTGCTGAAAAGGGCTTTGCAGGCAGATGTCCTAGATTGCAGAGTCTGGTATGATTTACAACTCAAATATAAATCTGGAAAAGACTTACATAAAGCAGACATTCTGTCCAGAGCTTTCAACAGAACCGAAGTAGTACAAACACAGAATCTCATGTGCATGCAAAAATTGTTAAGAAATATTTTTCTCCTCAGTCAGGATGTCACTGTAGAGACCTGTCACTGCAGAAAGCCAATATACTAGATAAAACATTGTAGAAGGAAATACAAACTGTGAGTCTGACTAACTGGACAGTACTTACTGGTCCTTAAACAATTTTGAAAGAGTATTTTATATAATACGGAGTATATCTGAGCATGCTAAATCACTTCTCAAAACTTTGAATCCAGTGCTGGTAAGCAGAATGCATGCATGATATCTGTGTGTGAAGAAATCAAAATATATTAAATTATATTTATAAATATTAACTATGAATCAATGTGGGCAAGATAGCCAAAGAATGAAAAAAACAGTTAATTTCAGAAATGTTGGTAAATTTTAAGAAACAGCAATGATGGTAATTCCAGAAACTTAAGATTCATGCTCCACAAATGAAAGAAATTTATTTATGTTTGCTGTAAAAAATGTCACATTTTTTTCAGCTCATTATTTCTCATACCCAGAAATAACATCACTGCAGAAGTCATCTGTTGAACATGTGATCTCACATATAAAGATGGTATTTGTCTACCATAGCACACAACCCATGGTTATGTCAGATAGTGGACCACGATTTGATTATTAGGAATTTAACATTTTCTAAAAGAGTTTTAAACACATTACTTCTGATTCAGGATATCCACAGTCTGATGGCACTGTGGAAAGACTGCTTAAACTATCTGTTGGGTTCCACTCATATTCCATTTAAGAATTGTGTAATTCCAGAGCAGTGCTTTGGGTACTGAAACATATTCAGCAACAAACTTGTATTAAGACTGTCCCATGGTGTAGTCAATGATGTTAAAGTGAGACATGTCTAACTGCTGTGAATTGGTTTTAATAGCTGGATGTGATGATCCTAAAGGTCTTTTCCAACTTAAATTATTCTATGATTCTATGAAAAAAACAAACAGAGAATGTACCATATTAACGAATGGCAGGAACAAAATCTTTGCAATCCAGCACAGCTAGACTGCATCTAATGGAAATATATTTAATGGCACAAAGGACTGCTGTCATGAGGAGTTGCTCTTCTCTCTGATGAGGCAATTACTGAGCAAGCACAGATCTGTTGGAAAAAGAGGAGGCATTGCGCCTTCTTCCGTTGGTGGGAAGAGATGGATGCCAAATCTTAAAAGTAAGTAAAAAGGAGCCCATGAGCCAGACAACATCAATGGAATGGACCCGACAGAGACACAGAGTAGGTAAAACCATGGGATCTCTCAAAGAGGCATGAACTATAGGAGGCCAGCTCAGATACTGATAGGTAACTGTGGATGTATATGTTGTACTTTAAGTAGTCACTTTCTTTTTTTTTTTTCCTTTGGAAGGGAGAAAAAATGAAGGTAACTGGTCCTTGACGAGTCTGGAGTGTAACACACCCTGGAGAGCTCTGAATGGGAGTAGCAGTTGTTATCTGCCTACAAGCTTGAGAGAGAAAGTGAAAGAGGCAGCGACAGACCCATTTTAATAGTCTTAGAAAAGACCCATCACATGATAAGCTCTGACACATAGTGGCTGTGCACATACTGCTATAATTAAGCCTGTTAATCTGCAATGAGATTATTAATAGTAGGAAGAACTAACACTAGTAATGTTTTTCACATTTACACTGGACAGAAGGGTATCAAAACAACATGGATCTTCTTGGTAGTAGACGATTAAAAGCTTCCCTGGACTTCAGCCGATGTGTGACCAGGAAATCTGGAATGAGCAGATTTACAGAAATGGACTTGATGTTCTGACTGAAGAGAGAGGGGGTAGAACAAAGAGATCAAAATATACTTCAAGAAAGGGCAGTTTTGAGCAAAACATTGAGAGAAATGGTGGGGATTTTTATGTTGATCTATGCTGGGCTGAAATCAAGTGAAGTTAAATTCCAGGTCCTTGAGAAATGGCAAGGACATAACTAAAAGCAACTCAGGTGGCCTTTTGTGTTTTGGAGCAACTGTTGTGAGGTGGGAAGGCATTAGTAATCTGTACCCATAGCTTGCTTTTTATCTTTGGGAAACTTGTAGAAGGCAGCAGTCTGGATGCATCTCTAGAGACAGCTTAACTTTCACAATGAACAGTTTAGCAGAAGTGACAGCTTAGGTAAAATAGTGGGGGAAAATAAACCCAGAAAGGAAAGTGTCTGCATTTTGTGGGTGGGAAAGAGCACAGAATTTTCCCAGCATCTGTGAATGTCTCTTTTAGCAATGAGACATCTGCAGTCATCGGTGTTTTGCCTTCAAATCAATGGATTTTGCTCTTTTGTCAGGCAGGTTTTAACCTTCCAGTTCTAGTGGCATTGCTTCTGATTTACAGAGATGTAGGAAGACAGAGGAGGCACTTTCCTGACTCACTCCTGATTGATAATGCAGAAAAGCAGTCTATATCATGGCCACCAAGCAGAAGAATTTTTTAGTAATATTGCTTTTTCTCTGTATTACAGCAAATAAGAATGGCCACAGCTTTTCATGTAGGTATTGCACATTTATTTGTTCAAATTTATTTAAAGTAGATATTTTATGCCTTGGGGTGCAATTTATAATTTCTAATCAGAGAAAGGAAAAGTGAGTGAACTTATTATAAGGTACTTGTTGGAGCTAAGAAAACTTTTCATATGGAGATGATATAGCAGTGCTGGGAAACATTCGGTAACTCAACAGAAATCCTGGACTGTTGTGCATGGAGCTTTGTGTATGAGAAATTTAGTGCGTGTGTGCATGTACATATATAGATGTGTGTCTGTGAACCTATTTATTTTGCTTTACCTATATTACTCTTCTGTTTCGTAAAATTAAATGGAAGTAGCACACCCAATATGTTATTACATTTAGATTAGATGTAAGGAAGAAATTCTTCACTGTGAGGGTGGTGAGACACCGGAAGAGGTTTCCCAGAGAGGTTGTGGATGCCCCATCCCTGGAAGTGTTCAAGGCCAGGTTGGATGGGGCTTTGAGCAACCTGGTCTAGTGGGAGGTCTCCCTGCCCATGGCAGGGGGTTGGAACTCGTGATCTTTAAGGTCCTTTCCAACCCAAACCAGTCTATAATTCTATGATCCTATGATTTCTTGACCACGTCTACAAACAATGGTAGGCAAATTTCAGGGCTATTGTGTTGTAAGAGATGGGTTAACTTCCATTTCTTTCTGGCATAGTTTTTAGTTTCTTCATGTGGTTTAATGACATCCTACCCTTTAAAAATAGTTTCACCTACATGAGATGCTAGATTAAGCCTCAGTGTTTGCAGTCATGCTCCTTTGACCAAAGTGGACCTCCTCATATTAATGAAATATTTTGCATGCCTTTTTCCAGGAGATGGAAGTAGACACATCTGTTCCTCACACACAAAAATACTAATATTTCTTGCTCCAATACTGGGTCTCCGGAAAACAGCTCTCACTGTGAAAAATAGTGCAGTGATAAAATGGTTCATTGTCTCTTAATCTGTGTGCCCGAACAAGGTGCAAAGGTATCACAAAGTAAAGAGCAGATGGCAACATACACCTCCATTCTCTTTTCCTCTGAATGCAGCAGACAAATTGTGTAACTCTCATCTACAATTCAAGAAGGAGGTATTCCAGCCCCCACCTGAAAATTAAAAAAGCATAATCCAGTGATGAAGGGGAGCAGAAGCACACCTGTGTCCTTGCTGCTAAAAGACGTATGAAAAGGCTGTATTTTGCATCTTCCTACCTACTGTGATGTACCTTGCAGGCTCTAAACAGTAATTTCAGAAGAGAAAAGCAGAAGCCTTCCTTGGAGTCTTATGTGTGTCTTTCTCCTGTCCACAGAGCAGCAATCTGCATGCTAACTAATGCCACGAAGGAGGTGGGGGCTCTGTAAAGATCATTCTGGTTTCTATTGTTCTCCGTAGTCACAGGAAAATGAACACAGCCTCTCAAAAAGTGCCCTCCCACGGGAAGATACTCAAGGAGAGAAAATTGCTGTGAATTTGCCCTCTACTTCAGACACTTACTTGCTCACACAGTTCTAAAGTTGTCAAATCTATTTATACACATAAGATAGCAAATGTTTGATAGTGCCTTTTGTCCCCTGGGACAAGATCATCTGCATATTGCAGACGGGGCTTTAGGCACTGCGTAGGCACAAGCGTTACATGACAACGGAAGGCACATCTCTCTAGCACTGGACCCGAGCAGGTTAGTCCACATGCAATAGGATGGACTTGGACAGAGGTACAATTTCATGGCAGCAGCCAGAGCTGAACTGCTCCACAGATGTGATGGTCTGAGGCACTTAGGGAGCAGCTCCACTCTGCTTTGGATTCTGTGACTGGCTCCTAGAAAGCAGGCACAGCAATGCCTGTCCTTCCAGGGGAAATAGGTGCAAAAAATAATCTTTGCATTTTGTTCCAAGTGACCAGAGAAAGGAGACAGTTAATTTTCTGACCATCATTCTTTTTTTTTATTTCTCTGAAACTGACATAATGTACTTAGAAACTGACTGGGCAAGGAAACACCACTTAAAATTACAATTTGATGAGGTGGGAGAAAGGGAGAAATTCTGTTCCTAGATATTTGCAAAAAGCTCTGCCCCTTCCTATTTCCATTATGGTCTGACATTTCTTTCTAAAGCTACAGGACTCACTAGTCATGATGCTTTGTGTGTCCCACCTACCTGGCAGGTACCCTGCCACCATGGCGAATGCAGAGATCTGCTATAGGCTCCTGGTTCTGCTCATGTGCTTGAAGAGAGAGGTCCACCAAGGAGAACAGTTCAGGAGGTGGCCCTGGCACCAATCCCATGACATCCTGGGGGTGACTGGACAGGACCTTTACTTTTAAATGCAGCAGGAAGCTGAGTGTTTCCATATGGTATTAAGAGGGACCAGAGCCCTTTGCAGATATAAGTCAGTGTAGCTTAGTTAATTTTAGTTACCCTGATTTTCATCAGAAATTTTAGTCCTGAAAAGTATTTTCTCATATTTGGATCAAGGCTAAAATAAAATATGCTTTGTGCCTCAGATCAGGCCTTGAAGAAATATGAAGGAAATAAAGAGGAAAGTCTGGATTATAGGATTCTACAAAGGATAAATTTGCACCCAGCAAAAAAAATGAAAACCCAGGAGTCCACGATAAAGCAAACACCTGCATAACAAAAGTGTGCTGAAGAAGGATGTATTAAACAGCATCAAGTACATCACTGAAGCCCCAAAAGAGAAGAAGCAAAACCTCAGCCCTAACTGGCAGCAAATAAAAGGTTGTTAACCACATGGAGATCTGTCTTTGGGCACTGCCAAATTGAAAACTGAATGGAGCACAATTTTGAAGATTATAACTGGAGAGATGATTAGAGGCATGGGGGAAGTTTTTTCAAGGACTTACTAAGGAAATGGGATTGTAATTAGAAAAGGAAATGGAATTGAGAGAAGATTTCTAAAAGGTGAACAAAAAAGGCTTTTGTAAATAGTAAAAACACATGTTAAGAAGCCAAATTGATAACACAATGTTGGTGTGAGTTCACTTGTAATTTTTAGCCTGAAAGTGATAGAGAAGTGAATTTTAAATCTAATTGCTTGAAAATTTGTTTCCCTTTTACAGCTCTCTCTCAGAAACGGCATGTAAGATTCCACTCTTGCCATGAGAAAATGGAAATGATCACTCAGCCCTGGAGTGGCCTGATCCAGCCAACGTTGCAGATGTGCTTAGTTCCATGTGTGCATTTCCCCACTGATTCCACTGATTTGAATATGAACACTGGCAAGCCCTGAGCTCTCTTTTAAGTCCTGGTTTCTCCCATAAAGAAAATTTAAAGAGACAAAAACATATCTGAGACTCTGATAGATGTGTTTATAATTAAATATTATGTACATAGTTCCTTAGACAACAGCCACCCAGGCCACCAGCTGGCCCTGAAGGTCTAAATGGAGAGGTAATGAAGAATGGTGGGGGCAAACCACAACTCCTGAGCAGTTCAAGAGCTGGTCTTGCACGAGGACTCCATCACATGGGTAGCGCAGGGCCTTTTCTTCCCGCAGCTTCCCAGCTGAAGTGGAAAGCAGGCCATAGGGAGCGCTGAGGCTGAAATTCCCACTGTCATTTGGGGTGCAACATAGCCCCCAGCCAGCCCTGTCCAGTGTGAGCCTTGGGTTGTTGCACCAGTCCCTTCTAGTCTGTGATAAAGACCAGCAGCCAGGGGAATCCAAAGCTGACCCTCACATTTGTCTGGGTACCAGCCAGAAAAAAAGGAGCAAGTGGGTTTCCATGACTCTGCCTTGGTGAATTTCACTTCTAAAATGTGGATTTACTGGTCCATGGAGTCTGTGTGGGGTGCCTGTCCTGGAACAAAAGCCAGCTTCAGAGATCCGCTAGCTGGAGAATTACTGTTTTCATGTAGCCCTAATACAACCCCTAAAGAAGTCAGAGTGACTGCAGTCCATGTTCTTGTGAGGGCTGCGACCAGTGCTGGTGATGAGAGTGCTTGTTACTGGGACACCACACAGAAAGCAAGAAGTAAAGGCAGGCAAACCCCATCGATAAAATCCCAAGAGCATCTCCAGTTCATACTTGGTGAAATCCCATGGCCTCATCCCAAACTTGGCTCTTCAGATAACGCGGGTGCAACAAAGACATTTCTTACAGACTGCAAATCGGTATTACTCACCCAGGTACATCTTGCAGAATCCTTTCCCCCAGGCAGATGTAGAAACCTGTTGTTTCATTGCACAATGGAAAGGTGGTGGGAGAAGGGGATTTTATGCTTTCTGGCTTCAGCTGACATGTCTCTGTGTCAGCTCACTGCAGATTACTAAGGTACACTTGGGATAAATTAAGTGATGAAGTGAAGTGTGTAAACCCATCCACAGCAAACACGCTGCCTTGTGGGCTGTATTTGTAGAGAATATGATTATTGTTTGAGTTTTAAAAAAAGGTGCTCTTGTATCTGCTGCATCCTGCCTTTGGGGTGGGGAAAACTTCATAATCCAGCGAGCTGAATGCAAGAGCAAATGTTGGGAGGTTTAGGATCTACATGGCCTTACCAGTGACCTGTCTTGGGCATGTCTGGCCATGAGTGCTGACCTCGGCTGGCGGTATCAGAGCAGCTCTGAACAGGCTGCTTGTCTACATCATCTAGTGCTGTACCTTGCAGAGATAGTAATTGAGTCCTGGAAGCAATATAGGTATGGCAGCATGTTGCTGTGTCAAGTAATTAGCAATGCTTCTAATGAGTGCAGGTGCAGTAGCAGGTTGACATGGCTCTGGTGCTTCTTGTTCAGAGCTAGCCTGGCTGCCTCTGCCCAGAGCTCTGCACAACAGCATAGCTGTCACCTTTCTCAAACTGGGAAGCCTCTCTGGACTGTTAACCTCTCCGGGCAAAACTTAGGTGGATTTGAAGTGAGTGGAAGAATTTGTTATATGCATATATGCAACGCCTTAGATTCTCCATCTGTGAAGTTGGGCGTAATGAAACGCATCTGCCCCTGCAAATCACTGAAAATCTACAAATGAAAAGTGCTGCATGATGTCAGTGTTAGGATATCTTTTAATTGTTATTCTTTATTATAATTCTTTTCCTTGCTATACACCACATGTGCTGAGACAGACGTAATGAATTTCAACCTGCCAAAAAAAAAGAGGTGCCAGGTAGAAAAATGTTGGAAGGAGAAGTAAAAAGCCACTGAGCACTGAACAAAATATGAACTGAGTTTGTATTATTTATACAGTTTTGTATTCTGCCTACTGCTGAGCACATGAAAGTTGAATATTCCCTGTGCCTTAGAACAGGGAGAAAGTAACAGCAGAAGCTGAAGCAGGATGGTTGGAAGTGCAGGTTGGAGAATAATTTATAATGGATAATTTATTCAACAATTTTTTCCTCTTATCTCTTCACAAATAATTCTAAAACAGATTGCTTGTTTCTCAAATTCACTTGTTATGTGAAATTATTTACTGAACAATTCTTTTAAGTTGCTTGTGAATTTAAATTGTAGAAAGTTGCTGTGCTTTTGATTTGCCAAAAAAGCTCCACAGAGCACACTTTGGTGAGCTGGCTGGAGGGATGCTGCCTTCCCCGGCCCCCATCTGCCTCCATGGAGCTCCATGAAGGTTTGGGTCCTTCTCCAGTGGGACAGTTTCCCAGAAAGGAGATAAATCAGCACTTTTGGCACCAAGTCCAAATTCCTGACCATCTTGTTTCTTAATGTTCTGCCAACCCAGGGGCAAAAATGCTCCTTTAACCTTTCATGACAGTGACCCAAAAAGCCTCCTGCCTGAAAGATTGTTTATTTTTCCAGCCATTTCACCTTCTCTGGCAGAAGCATAACCTCCCTTTCCCCAGCGTGTGCCTTCCCGAAGCCCTTCAGCCTTTGCAGCCACAGTCACACCATCCCTGGTCACTCTGCTCTCCCTCATCGACTCTTTATCCTTACCACGGATAATTGTTTGGGGAGGTTTCTGAGACCCTTGGGGACCAGATACTGGTTTGAGTTGGATGTAGGAGTTACTGAACATTCTGGTCTGATGATCCTGGAGAAAGTATTTGAATAAAAAGGTTTTCCTCCTTGTCAACTGAACTAAAGTTTTTCCTTTCCTTATGGTACAGTATGAGGAGAAGATGCTGTAGCGGAGGCACCAGCCATGTGGCTAGCCCACGTGCCAGGTGGCTACTTTGTCACCATGCCATCAGCACTCGTGTCCCTTTCCCCTAAAACCAAGATCAGTTGTGCCCCTGCTGGCCTGAGGGTGAACCCGATTTTCAGCAGTTGCAGGGAGGGGTAGAAAGGTTTTTCTGTGTACGCGCAATTAATGATCCGTCTGCAGAACGTGCCAGTTGCTTTCCTTCGCGTAGGATGGTAAGAGATCAATTAGAGCAAGAAAGTTCACAGCCCACTTAAGAAGCAATATTCCCCTTTTATCTCATCTCCTTCTCAGGTTTCTACCCTTTTACAGCTGCGTGGCTGGTGTGCTAAATGCTAATGCGAAAGTACTTTATCCAGTGCCAAGCAGACATTCTAGTGGAAATGAATTCTCCCTTCTCACATACATCTCCTACTTTCTCACCTCCCTACCCCGTGGATCAGATCGTCCCTTGGTATTTAGGGACAATCTTTGAGGTACTTGGCCGGCCGCCCACGTCTGCAGGCAGCCTGATGCTTTACCTGCTTAGTTCAGAGCAGGGTTGCTGCAGTCCCTTTATTTTTCCAGGCAGGCAAGGAATTACATAGTCTTTTTTTGATCACAAAAAGAGGTAAGTGTTGGTATTTGATCAGCAGCTTAAATGACTGAGTGGACTTTGCTGGATAAAATACTCAGCAGTTTTTCTGTCAGTTTTTTTTCTGTCCTTTCAGTCATTCACATTTGTTTGTGATTTTCCTCTGCCCTTTTAAACTAGCTCTTCTTGGTGATTATTGGTCTAATTGTATCTAGTCTATTTAGGTTCTTATATTAAGCTCATCACTGTGGTGTCTGAACATCAGATCAATGCCATGTAATTATAGTCACACAGAGCACTATCAACAATTATCAGTGATCACTTTTCAGATCTTGCAACAAAGAAATGCTATCTGAGACATTGCTGCAGGATTTCAGATTTCCAAATATTTGCACTTCTAATTAAGCAGATGGAAGACCTGCTGGTAATGAGAAAGCGGGTCTCAGAACTTCTTCCATAGCTAATTTCTGCCCAGACCGAAATAAATTATGCTGCAACAATTCTTTTCCAAGGTAAATAACACAACACACCACTTGGCAAAGTGCCTCACAACAACAAAAAAACCCAGAGAAGTGTTTAAAGGTATTGCACTCAGTGGGAGATTTTCACACCACAGTAATAAATGCAACACAGCAAAAACCTACAGCTAGCAGAAGGGAATGCCTTCTTATCTAACTGCTCTGGAGGATATTTGCTGATCAATCCTATGAAAGGATGATATGCTTCTGTGTGTGTCCAGGGGATGAAATAACAAGCCTGAAGGCAATAATGCTCTCATATCATGTTTGAGAATTTTACAAATACAGCATGAGGCTCTGTGACTCAGTCTGAATGGCATTTTTCTTAGCACATGAATTTTACATGATATTTCGATACTAGCTCTTTCGGGCAGTTTTCCTAACACAGTGCAATGTTAGTTTTTAGGTGCTTTTTTATCATATTGGTAAATACCGTGACACATTTTGTGAAATGTGTGAGGAAGGCTAGCAAACCTGAAAATTTGAAAATTACAGGGATATTTGATTTGTCTCTTTTTTACTTCTGCAAACTTTCCAATGCTTTTTTTGCTTGAAATTAGAAGCACCAAAGAAAAAAAGAGCTTAGTGTAGTCTTTGCATGTGTTTTGGTTTCGGGTTTTGGTTTTTTTTTTTTCTCCCGTGGTCTCTCCTTAGCCTTTAAATTCTGCCTCTGGTTAAACAAATATCCTCATGTTCCAGATTACTAATAGAATAAAATCAAATAGATAGGTAGCTTTTTTGCTTTTTAGCAAAAAGCAAAAATCCATTTCTTTTTGTTGTTTCCAAATCTCTAAGAGCAACAATTCTTGTAATTATCGAATTTCCATATAGAAAACTGGTATGCATGTGGGGGTGTAATAGCACAATCTGATATTCTTGTAACACCAGTTTTCTATAAATAGGGAAATCTGTTATTTATCATTGGAACTATTCATTAAAATAAAAAAAAATACAGTATGGGCATCTGTTCCTAGACCTTCAGTTGACTGACAGTTTTTAATCCATTTAGCTAATGCTAAGTGGAACTTGCTGGAATCTCAGCCTTTTCAAGAGGTCTTTGCAACTTAGTCCTGATGTGTTCTTATGCCCTTTCTCATGATCTTTGGAAATTTATTTGTTTTTTAAAGTTTGACTCCTGGAGTCAGGTGAGTACATGAGAATTGCAGAGTTTATTAAAAAAAATGCTTTTCATTGTATAGAAAAGCTGAAAATGAGATTCTGTTAGGGTTCAAAAGGAGTGTAAGCAGAATACAAAAAATATATTTTTTTCAAAATAATGACATGATTTTTAAGCTATTCCTGTGACTTTAGGGGTCTGGCCAAAGGTTTTTGAATATATGGATTTTGTAACAATTTTAATAATATGCTATTTTTTTATATCTGCAGTACTGTTGAAATCTTACTGACCTATGCCTTAGTATTACATATTATTAGCTCTTTATGATAGGTGCTACATTGCTTCAGCATGTTTACCAAACTGTTATTTTAAGCATAAAGCATCCACTCTTAGCAATGAAGGTACTTAAGTTCAATGTGCATAGGACACCTATGTATTTGCATTTGTGTTTTACCTCCATATCTTAAATCTTCATATTAGTATTTTGTCTGGGATTTTCATTGCTGCTGTCTTAAAAGAATAGCCAACATCTCACCAGTGGAGCAGCACTTACGTGGCAGCCAAATCCAGGCTAAAACTGGCAAAATGTTGTAGAACATTTTTACAACCTGTAATTATTTGTCACCTCTTGATACTTTTAAGGTTTCCACCCTACGTTTGTCCTTTTAGTTTTTTCAATGAAGGTTTCTAAAACTGCCTGGACTAATGCTGGGATTCACTGGTGTGAAATTGCAGACAGACTGGGAGAGAATCTGTCCCTCCGCCTCTCTCCTGCTGATTTACGTGGATGGGGGTTTAATCGCTTTCTGTTGTCAGCATTTGTTTTCTTTTCTACTTGAGGCATATCTTATGTGTAGAGTAATAAATAACGTAATTCCAGCTCTTATGGCTTCAGATGGCACAGTGCCCTCTGCTCGAACTCTTTGGAGAGGGAAATACTCCAGCTTACCGTCAGAGTTTCATTTGCAAGCTTTACTTTACCTTAGCCTTATTTTAAAAATTTCAAAGCTTTGCCTCCACAAATCAGGTTAAACTGTACATTACAAGGGAACCACTTGACCTTGAAGCAATCCTTTTTGAGGCAGAGGTGACGAAGGGGTTGGCAGGTGGGATTTATTGCGCTCTGAGGAATGCAGAGGGAACACATGAACATAAATATACAGAGAAACAGGAGCGGGAATCGCAGATGGATCTGGCAGATAAGACTTGGGCCTGTATCTGCAAGTAGGTCAAAAGTGTGATGGTATCATCTCCAATGGAAATAAAATTCAAAATCTTGTTTGGATGGTATATGATGCCAGACAAGCTTCATTGGAGAGATAAAACATTATCACCATTATTCTGGTCAGACTGCAGAGTAAGTAGGACATTCAACATATATTATAGGCTTGAGAGGTTTGGGGCAAAATGTGTAAGGTAACTGGAAATATTGCACAGAAAACACTTACTGAAGAGTGCCAAGGCTGGGGGGGCGCTGTGGGATAAAGGACTTGAAGGGCTGATCACTGAGGCCGGTGGTAGCAAAAGGAAGCTGGTGGCAGGGTTACTTGCCCACTGAAGAATACGTGGACGTGACGCATCTGGGCTGACTACCCTGGTTCTCAATCCTCAAAGCAAGAGGAAGAAAAGAGAAGCAGAAAGGGTTGGATGCTTTTAGCTGGTAGTCTGCCCTCAAGGAAATGAAGTATGGGTCACAGTGGCCAACATTTGTTAAAAAAAGCTGAAAGTCTCCTTGTTAAGGGTGAGTGGGAGACGTGCTTGCATGCACGTATAGTAAAACAACCTGTGTTTGTTTGCTCAATATGATTTTCCAGTGCATTCCCTGGGCTGATTATCGGGCATTATTGTGATCAACTCTTTCAATGCTCTAGCACTTCTCTTGCTAGGATGAATGCAGTGAGAGTGCTTTATTTTTATTTTTTTTCCAGTAAGCCCTCGCTTTTTAGTAAGTTCTTGCCAGGTAGAAACCCCAAACAAGGCTTCCCCACTTCCATCCTGATTCTACCCCCATGTGCCAGCAGCCCATTTCTGCCTTCTGCAACTATCTGATCCTTCTTTGGTCTACAGCTCTGTCACCCTTCTTTCAAGGTCTTCAGGGCTTCAGCTGGCCCAGAGAGAAAGGGGAACAAAAAAGCACGCTGAAAACATTGAAAGAGAGGACAAGAGGAGAGAAATGTAAGGAGATGAGTAGGCGTGGGAAAAAGAAACAGAACAAGCACAGCTGAAGAGTCAGAACAGACTACATACTTATTTTCTTTAAAAAGGTAAATGGTTATGTTTTGAAAAGCTCCTGCTGTTGTTCTTTCCAGCAGTAAAGCCTTTTATTAGAGCTTTTTTTTCATTCTCCTGACTCTTTTTTTCCTTTCTCTCACTGTCTGTATTAAAGGTTTAGGATGTGACCTTTCAGAACATGGTTGTTGGATTTTTGGGCCCTTGGATGACGGTGGTTTATTATGTACATATTTGCATAATGAGTTAATTAGGCATAATATGTGGTTAAAATTAACTACACTGCACTCTTTTTATAGAAAGTCAGCACAGTTTTCTGCCAAAGTGTCTCCTTAGACACCCTCTTGGGGGCCTGTTAGGATTCCCTGCCCACTTTCAGATGTCACTAACTTCTGGTGATTCATTTGTGAGCTCTGATGCATTATATATGCAGTTTATACATATAAACACCCCCTATTCTGGACTTTTAGGATTATGTAACAATCTCATTTTATATTTATTAAAAAAGAGGGAAAGGGAAATTCAAGCCCCCATGATTATAATGAAGAATTTGATAATGTCATCAAAATCCATCCAACATGTACAGAAATTTAAAAAATAAAGAAAAAAGAAAATAGACCTTTATTATTAATGGTGCACTGCACATAATGTCTTCTGTTCAACTCTGTGACAGACATGTTTCCTGTCCTTCCCATTTGGAGATACCATGCCACTGCGAGTGATATTCAAACTCATGAAGTTGTTTTTTACATCTGTATCCAATAGGTGATATCTATCAACCTGTGTAACATCTATCGCTGTGGACCTGTGGTCCTCAAGGTGCTCCATGTTGACCCTCTTAGCTCTCCCCAAGCATGGTGAGGTTGATTTCTGATACTGTGTTCCTTGGATAAGACAGGACACAACTGGTTGCCTAATCTTTAACATTATCTCTGTCCTTTGAAATAGGCCCTGCTTTGAGAAGAAGACTGGGCCACAGACCTCTGGAGGTCCCTTCACACCTCAATTATTCTATAAATCTCTGATTATTTGTCCTGTGGCATGACAGTGATGCTCCAGCCATTTCAGCAGTGGTTGATAGGAAGTAGGTGGCAGACTCAGCTTCTCTGAACCAGAGCTAAACCAGTTCCTTCTTCCTCTTAAGCATGGTGGTATTTTTTTACCTTGGAGGACAATATAGAACACCAGATTTTGCTGCCTTTTCAGATGCGCAGGCTTACTCCATGTTTCTGATAATATTATACAGACATATTCCAATATCTCCCTCATGGCATTGCATTTCCAGTGGTCTGTGTGCCATGACTTTACATCACATACACCTGCTATTATATTGCTTGCTCTACGTGATGTAAGGAGAGCTGTGAGTAAGAGGAAATAACTTTAGCTGTGTGTCCCTTCCTCCTCCTGATCATAAACCTTGCTAATTTCCTACCGCCCCCTTCTCCGGCAGGCATGTAAAGCTCCTCTTGAAAGCACTGGCCATTGCCCAAGACCTGATGCTAGACTAGATGGAGTGACAGCCTAATACATTTAAAAAAGATCTAGGTAAGAACTGAATCCAAAGTAGAATTTAGAAAGCAACCCTAAAGGCATGCTTGCTATTTTTTCCTCTGATAAAATCCAGAAAAAGAAAACCTGCTTTTAGTTAATTCTCACTGTTCAATGTTTTGCACAGCAGGAGAAATAAATGACTAGCAACCAATGCTGGTATGCGCCACAGAGGGACACAAACAATTCTATATGTTTATTTATACAGCAACTGCTTTCCACAGGCCACTCTCTGGCCTCAGAACCAAAGGTGGGTGAATCATGTTGTTTCAACACAGTGAAATAATTGAACAAATATAAATTGGATTACAGTTTTTCTTTAAACTGTATATCCCTATAGTTATTAGCCCCAAACCTGGAACATATGTATGTCTTCTGAATGAAATCACATAGACAAAAGCACTGGCCATTGAACAATAATCTGTTGCATAAAAATGAAGTATTTTCCATTCACTTTTGTATAAGTTACATTACGCTAACTTTGCATCACAGGCCCTTTATTGACAGGTTAAAAGGTATGGTCATTGAGCTGTACAGTTAGTTGTTTAGACAACCATAGAAAAATTTCACGAGTGGGACAAGGAAAGATAAAATATCAGATCATTCTGCAATGGCCATGAGTAAAATGGATGATTTTTATATGCCTGCTATGTTTAATACAGTAGTCAAGATTTACAGGTTTTACTCAACAAATTCTGACTGGTTGGTTTGGGGATTAGGAGGTTCTTTCCAAACAATGGCATGGCTACTGGGTGAAGCAAAGTCTTTCCACTTTTCTACATGGAAAAAAGTCCAAAGATGAAAAGGAGATGTAAGAGGCGTATTAATTGGGTAATCCCAGAAGAGTACATTGGGAAGAGTACTCCATGGAAACTCCATGGAAAGCAAATGCACTGTTGGCAGGATCAGCAAATGGTTGGAAAATTTCCGACAAAAGTGTTTTTCATTAAAATGTGTAGATGGATTGAGTTGGACATCTTTTGTGGAATTATACAGCTTCTGATAAAACTTCCACCACATAAGATTTCCAACAATGGAGTGGAACTTTTTTGTCTCTTTTTTACACTGGGGTGATAGAAATAATTCCCCCTGCTCTCCTCAGCACATGTGCTGTTAGGGCTTTCATCTGGTGCAGGTTCCTACTCTGCCTAATTCCCACCTCAGTTGTGAACTTTGGTTGCCGGTTTCCTACCTGATTAAAAGTGGGTCTTCTGCCAGGGCAATTCCATGTTCCACTTCAAAAAGGGGGAAGAAAGAAAGACTATAGATCAGTGCTTATGCAGTTAGTGATGAATTTGAGTCCTCTTTCTCCTGTTTCCTAGCTACTACTATTATTATAGAAACCTAGGAGATTTCTGGTTTATCTCAGATATTTTCACCAGGCAGGAAAAGGATTTTTTTGTCCATTAACACTTGAAGAAGTTCCAAAGACATGCTGATTGAACAGGATGTCCCAGTGTCTTTTCCTCAGCCCTCTGCACAAAAGCATGATTACTCAATAAAGCCTCTCTGTCCCCCTAGATAAAGGAAGGAAAAGAGAATAATTTGGTAACATGGGTTTAGGTACACACGTGCCTCCCTGTAGTTATTTGAAACTCTTCAGAAAATTGTCTGCTTGAGAGAGATGGAGGTGTAGTGTAGCCAACCGTATCACAGGAACACAACCCAGAAGAGACATCTACGAAGGAAAAAACTGCAAGTAAGAAAAGCAGTTTTGCAGAAATCAACATGGAAACAGAACTTGCTATAATCATCCTGAAAGGGACAGATGTTGGTATTCCACCCTCAGCTTGTCTGGCCTATTATGTCTCTGAATGCTGAAGCTCACAATGCTTTTTTTCCTCCAATTTCAGAAGTGTCAGACAGGAGACACAGTGCCAGTAAAAAACCTTATACCGATCTCTTGTTAGCTAACTGCAGTGTTTTGTTCCATGGTTACATGTCTGCACAAGCCGTCACTGTGTCAGTCATAATTACCACCTCTTCAGTGTCTCCCTTCAGGTTTCATCACCTTTGCAGTATTAAGCAGCCAGCTGCAGGAAGCAGAGTTGGCTGCCCTGGAGCAGCAACCGTCAGCCTCTGGATTTCAGGGTATAATTGCTGCCTGAGCACAAACATCTCCCTCCTCCCTGCATAAAACACCCAACCTGCTCCTTTCTTTGGCAGAGATCAGAGTCCCATCAAATGCACTTTTTGCCCAGTATAGGAAGATAGACCCTATCTTCTGCATGGACACTGGATGGGGGGGCTGTGCAGCTATGTGGCTGTGACACCACATGAAAATGTGGCCTGGTACTCTGTATTGGAAAGGGGCTCCACCTTTCCTGTAAAACCTTTTTTATCTCTCCTGGGTAAGATATGAGCTACCTGTGGCATGGAAGTCTAACTTCCCCATGGATAAGGGGACTTGTCCTGAGTAAAAATTTGGAGTACTCCTGTCTAAACCTGACTTACTCCTCAAGAGCTATGGTCTGGTGGAAGGGCAGGTAGATGAGTCTTCATCTGGGCCAGCCAGGCAGAAAGAAATGGAAGTGCAAAACTGGGAGGCAGTTGCAGAGCATTCCTATCAGGCTGGTGCATGCTTTCAAATGCCGATTGCCTTTCCTCCCTTCCTATGCTGTTTACCCTGTTTTATAAATTCAGCCTTGGCTGCATGACCCAGACCAGCAGGCCTGCCAACAATCATGTTGCATTGTGTTAACTGCTTATGACTTCTGGACAGTGTGCTGCTGTGATTGTCACACTCTTTCACTTAAACATATGGCACGTGGAGACACAAATTACAACAGCATGCAGCTTTCCATGGCAATTTTTACATACCAATTGCAGATGCCATTTGAGGCTGCTGAGATTGGTGTGGTCCAATCCTGGAAGCAGTGAAAATATTCTGCTCTGAGAAGTACCTGGCATGCTGGGTTTCTTAGGCTCAATTAGGAAAGCCAAAGATGCTGTCAGATTTTTCTCAATCCAACAGAAATGCAACAAAGCTGGAGTAAGTATATGTATCATGTTGGAGAGACAAGAATTGCAATAAAAGCTTTAGAGTAGTGGGAGTAAGAAGTGTTGAGAGGCTAACTGAGGAGAAAAGCTATTTCATTTGTATCAGGAATGAGGAGGAATTTAGAGATTCATAAGTTCTGCCTGATTAAGGTCCTCACATTGGGATGTTTGTAGCATATTTGCCAATATAGCGTATTTGAGTGGGAAATTTTCTGAGGTCCTCCTTGCATATGAGACTTCCTGAGCTAACTTCAAGACCAAGTCACTACAAGAAAACATAAAACTGTTGAATATTAAAACTAATATTCAACAACACTAATATTCAAATAAGCAAGCAGATAGCGTAAACCTCCCCAAACACGTGCAAGTGTTCCCCCAAAGATGCAGAACTCATTTATGTGCTGAGGGACAGGCATGAAGAGTGCTCTTCATTTCCTCTCTTCCTATAAGTTGATTCTTCCCTAGTTTTGAGTTTGAATCAGAGAGAAAGTTTTTAAGGGATTTTACATTAATTTCTTACCACAAAACTCTGAATTGACATCCAACATTGACATGGCCTGATGAGAAGGAACTGGATAATGATCATTGTCGCACTCTTTTGATGAGGCAGAACATAGCACACATTTGAAGGAGGGAAAACCTGGAGGAGAAACAGATTCTAATTTTGTGGAGACATATTGCACTCTTCAGACTCACATATTTTCCACCAGACTTGCTGGATTTGAAAAGATGCAAGAAATACAGTAATAAACATATCTAACTTCACCAAACTCTTTAATGAAGAAGAGTTAATCATGAATCTTCAAGCAGAAAATCTGAGCAGCTGTTACACTTCACCAACTAGCTGCTTTCACTCGTAATAGTGTTTCATACTGCTAAACTGCATTGTAGTGCATTGGCATGAGTAACATTAGTTTCGGATCCACTGGAAGCTAGGTTGTGGGAAATCTCTCAACTTCTTGGCATTTTAAGCTTCTGAAGTGCTGTGATCCACCAGGTTGTGATGTCATACAGAAAGGGGTATGTCTGTAAATGGCCACCAATGACACCACTTTTCTTAATTTTCCTTGGCCTCTTGACCTACCTTCAGTCCTGAAACTCTCTCCTTTCCTCATCTTCCTTGCTTACTACTGTATATTTCTCTCAATTTCTTTTAAAAATCCTTTAAACCAAGTGTAGTTTAATTTCCTAATGTGACTGCAAAGAACTATTCCCGCCTAAATTTACCTCTTCACAGCTGGCTGGTCTCCTGCCATCCATCCAACGCAAGTACAGTGTTATCCTATTGTCCTACTTTGCTCCCAATGATGGAACAAGCTATGAGCTTGTTCATGAGTGTTATTTCTCTTGTGAAGTTAGTGGACTGGAGGAGGAATTGACTCAGTACATTGATAGAAGTGGAATGGACTGGAAAAGAAGAAATTAGTGATTAACAATTGCTAAGGTGCCCAACTGATCTAAGTACATTTCATAGTTGAAGAGCCTTGATCTAAGTATGGACCAGAATCCCAATTGCGAATAATCTGGATATGTAGGAAAGCTCAAATCTAAATCAAGACTTTGTTCTCTGCTCTTTTCTTGGAATATATCAAATCCACTCAATGAAACAACAAATTTCAGTAGGAAACTGTAATTGAATATTTCTAAGGATCTTTTTACATGGTAGTTAATCTGGAGTAGGTGGGATATGTATAAAACATTGTTCTATGTTTAGAATTTTTACTTGCTCTTACCAAGAGCACTGTTATAAAGTCCAGTCTGGCTCTGGATGAACAGAAACTGTTTGGAAACAGCTGGTTGTTAGTGAGCCAAACCAAACCTGGACACTATGGGCTTGACTGTATGACATGACTGTATTTTCACTGAAAGCTCACCAAGATGCTGTGTCAGACAAATGTTCTCCTAGAGTACAGGTGGCAGGGCAGGCTTGGCCATATGGAGAAGTATCGCTGTTTCTGTCACTGCCAAAAGCTGTACTGGATGCCCCACAAAACAGAAAGAGGATTTGCTGCAGTCTAAGGGGCTTGTTAACTCTGTTGGACATAACATAATGAAAGCAAAAATGTTTTCCTTCATTAGAAAGTGTAGAAACAGAGTGGTGTTAGGAAAATGGTGGTCAGTATTAAGTGAATGATGCAGTTGCATAGGGAAGCAGCTATAGGAAGGCCTTATCAGTATTGCAGCCAAGATAAAGTAAGTACTCGCTACTGAACCTCTGTCCCCTCTATCTTCTCTGAACATATCACCAGCAAGATCATGACTATTGTCACTCTTACTGTGAGTTATGTGATTCTCTCACTTTTGAACTGGGCTCTGGCCTGTGATGCCCTCTGTGTCACTCACAGTTATGCAGTAACTGAGTGAATTTGTAACTGCAGGCACAGCAATGAAGACAGTGACCTGCCAGCTTTTCAATTCTACCCCCAATCAAAGAGGGATTTATTTCCTGATAGGAGTGTAAAATTTAGAGAAAATGGAGTTTAAGGCTTCAGATAGTTGCTGGATGTCATCCTGACTCTAAACTCGACCACACACCAAAGATAGCCCAGATAGGCAGACCCACCCCAGACACCCCTCATGCGATACGAGTGCACAGCAGTTAACTTTCACCAGAGGGAGAGTCCATTTTTAAACCTTTCAGAATGTGTGGCAGGACTTTCCTGCTTGGCCAAAGCTGGTCCAGGGAGCTGAAGGGAAGATGGGATAATCCTCCCACAAATCTGCCATTTCCTCATGCCCACCCTGGTGCCCTGAGGGGAGGTGGCTTGCCAGGAGCAGGCAAGAATTCCTCACAGCCTCTTCACATAGGTGTTATGAGTTTTCAGATTAACAGATGTAACCAGTTTATTGCTGCTTAAGCCCCAGACTGTGTGTGTTGCCTTAGCCCAAGTGAGCTGTGGTTCTCACAAAGAAATGTGTTCACCGACGCTATGACTAAATGGCTGGTGAGCTATGTTGGCACAAGTACACCTGCTGTGACCTTTTGGTATTACAGCTGTGGCATCTCAACAGGTCATCTAGACTTGGCCCACTACACCTAAATTATCCTTGAAAGACATTTGTGCAGCCTGTTCTTAAGAGCCACCGCAAGTAAAGACTTCACATCCCCTTCAGCAACTGATTTCTGTGGTAACCTCTCTCTACTGGTTCTCTAAGGTATTTTAAAATGCTTAACCTCAATCCTTAAGCCAATAATAGCCACATGGAGAGAATCCAAAAATAGCACTGACAATAGGTGTTAATACCAGTTCAGAAACCTTAAGCTCTAGATTGTCTGTATACAACTGTTTGGTGGTCACACCAGACTGGGCTGGTACCAGGAAAGTGCAAGTAGCAACCTGCAGGCAAAATTATGCCGTGGCTTTCCAGGGGAAGTACAGCTTCCCATCACTCCTATGTGTGCCTGGAAGCTTCCTGGGTAAGAGCATGGACAGGAAAAGTTATTTCCTCACAGCAGTCCACACAAGAAGGTTTGGATTGTGTTGCAGCCCAAGGCAATTATAAAGGGATGTCTTGGGCATCCTCCGAACCCTGCACCAAAGAACGGAGGGGAAAGACCTTGTTTGCCAGGAAGGCTAGCTGCTCCGAGGGGGAGACCTGTCCTGAGGTGGGAATATCACTTTGGGTGATTGATTTAGTTCACCTAAAGCTCACTAGTGTGTCTCCACAAGGCAATGTGTAGGATCGTGTGGATGGAGGTGTTTAGCGATGTCAGTGTTTTCTGAATCAGCAACCAACCCAGTGGTTTAATCCAAGGAACCTACTTTCCTTGCTAGACATAGACACAACCCAAATCTGGTTAGAATTAACTAGGTGAAGTCTGAGCTTTTTTCTTCACCTCCATGGCATTTTCCTGTATTTCCCATAGAGCGGCTCAAGTGCAGTTCCTCTCCCAAGCCTTTCTGGGCTGGCAGTCATGCAAGAGACTTTCGTGTGCTTTACGAAGCTTCCCTCTTCCATCTAGTTGGGAATATGAGGAAAACAGACTGCCCCAAAATAGTCTTCTACTTTCCATTCTGACCAAAACCACTACGTGTTGGGAAGATGGCATTTCCCCCACTCACCTTAAGAACGGATTTTTTGAGAGCTCTGCTTCCGCAGTGATTTGGATTCAGCTTGGCTGAAGCACAGCACAGGGACAATTTTTAATTCTTCCTTGCTATTTTCTCTAGCTTTGATTCACTGCAGTGTAATTTTGGAAGCTTAATCTAGTTTCATCAGCCATGACTGGAGCTAGAAAACAGGGCAAGTTATCAGAAGATACAGCAGGGAGATAACTAAAGGAAGTTTCATTTGGCACAAATTATCAGGAAATCCTCCCAAAATCAAGCCGTCAAGGAAATGATGGAAGTACATGATTTCACTAAAAATGAACACACGCATATAACACAACACACACAAACACAAATACACAGCCCCTTCTCACCCTCTGAAAGTCAGATTGCTTTTTTCTGGGGCTACTACAAATATTTTAATGTATCCTGGCTCCAGTCCAATCCTCTGCAATTGCTGGCAGCCATTTTATATCATCCCTGTCATAAGTTTTACTGTTGCAGTGGTTTGTGCTTTGATTTTTATTATGCCCCAATTCAAAGCCAGCACTCTGGAGCAGTTCAGGTTCTGCACCCAGGTCTGAGCACAGCAGCTGGCACATCTGCCCCAAATGGGTCTTTATTATTTATTGCCTGTGCTGTGGGAGTCCCCAGCAGCTGCCTCCTGAGGAGGGCTGTGCTCCTGGGGAGCAGTTTCTGCTGCCAGCGGCTTGCACAGCAAAAGCAAAGGCAACCCACACCTGGGGACCAACAGGAGGAGCACTCAGGGAAGTTGGGGCGTAAGGTGGCAATTGCTGGTAATAAGTTTGCAACAGGATTACCTGTGGGCATTGAAACTGCTTAATGTTTTTCCAGCCCTCAGAGTACTGTGTGCTCCAAGCCTTCCCCACAGAAGACAAGGTCACCTTGCAAGAGGTGCACTGGTGAGGATTGGGCCCAACAGGCTCTGACTCCATCTCCAGTTTGTCTGTGGTTTAATAGGATATAATTTCTGGCACACCTCAGTGCATCTAATTGTTGTCACTATCAGAGCACAAGGACAAATTGCTGACAAAGAGGGCTGCATAAAAATGCACTTGGGTGCAATAGCTGTGGCAATATTTCAAACAGCTTCCTATTGTACATCTTCAAGAGAGATGCAAGCACTTGTGCTTTATAATTGTGCAACCATATCACTGAATACGGATAGCGCTTACAAGTGCTGTATAACGTGTTGACAACTCTGCACACATAAATATGTATTGTTTTTCAGGCACCATGCAGGCAAAGAGAGAAGTGGAGTTTTTATTTTAATTTCTTTTGCAATGCCTGAGCAAACTGCTACAAGACGTATAAAGAAAAGTGCGAGTCCTAATGACTTAACCAGCAATTCAAGACAAAGCACCTCAGATGTCTAAGTTCAGCTCCCTAAAACATTCCTATCTATTGCTCAGATCCCACCAATTATTCCTTTTTTTACAGCTATTAGCTCCTGAACTCCCTGGTTTCTTCTCTTCCTCTTTTGGGTGACTTTTCAAAATTCAGATCATTCCAAAGTAAAAGCTTTAACCATCCTTTAAACCAAGATTCCTCTTTCTTTTTGACATCAAGACTTCTCTCTTTGATAACTTCAAATGTTTCTCCCTCTTTGCAGTGAGTACTTAATTCTCACCAATGGTTTTGCTTTTCTATCAAACATAGCAGTAGCAGCCTGAATGTGTTTATCTGATTTGATCATTGGTTGCTTTCTTTGCCTTTTTTAAAAAAAAAAAAACTTTTCAACTAAATTGATATAAACAACACCACTATTTGTTCAACATTGTTGTGGGGGTTTTTGTTTTTCCTAATTATGCAAAAATACACTTGCTTTTTAAACTCAATTAAAGCTTCCTTTATGTGTTAACAGAGCTGCACTACGGTGGTTTTCATCCTGTGCACTGCTTTCTCTGACTGTGAAACAAATAAAAGCCAAGCTTTTGCATTTCATAACCTTGAAGTTCTCTGAGTAGTTTCACCTCCAGGGCTGGGTAACGGAATGTTTCCAAGCAGCTTAGAGAGAAAAATGGGGAGGGGGGTGAGATGGAGGAGAATAAGCCAGTAAACAAGAATATGATTTCAGATTTTCATGATTTAGACTAAACTGAATAGCAGCAGCAGCCAAAGTAGAGAGAAAGAGAGACTGTATATATATGATGGAATAGTTTTATAATTTAAAATACATATTTTATTAGACTTTCCACATGAAAGGGCTAATGCATTTCTTGTAACATCCCACATTTTGTTAGTGCTTTTCATTCCATACCGGTACAAATGATATCTGAGGCCTGACAGACTGATGGGAACATGCATAGACCATGTTATCCATTGCTGGGGCATGGCTGTGGACATGGTATAATGGGGCAACTGTTCCAATAGTATTTTGCATTGCTACACAGCAATTTTAGGATAGAACTGGGAGAGAGTTTTACTGGAAAAGCAAATGCACTAGAATGGAGGTAGTGACTCATGAATGCTGGTGAGCTATGCACCACTGCTAGGATCACGGGGCAGGAAGAATGTGATTGCTCACATTAAATCATCACTGCCCCCTCTACACACCCAGGGCTTTTTTATTACCACAAGTGGCCAAACCCCACTTTGTTTTCCAAATATTCTAACTACTGGGTCCTCTAGTAGTACATTGACTTTTCACAGTGCCCTGGCTCCCTTGGTCTATCAGTACCAAGTCAAAAAAGGTCTATCACATCCATTATTACCAGTACTGCTTTCTCTACAGGGCAACTTTACCTTAAAGGTGGTTCCTCCAACAGTTGACCTAGTCTGACCTTGCTTAGCTTGTGCTAGTTATGGAATTGCAGAAAAGTGCACACAGAAGTTAATAGGAGACACCTTTTCAGAAAAAAATAGGAGCTATTTACACCTTCTGTAAAAAAACTCCAGCCCAGACATGCAGATACCCCTGATTTGATATAAGACTTATTTCTGAGTTTGTAGAAGAAAGGCTGTGGATTTGGGGGTGGGGGGTGGGGGGTGGAAATCAGACTTTGCTATATAGTGAAGCCAGGTTGTTCTTTAAATATACCATGTGGTAGGTCCTGCATGGAATAGAGAGAATGTAGGTGTTCCTGGTGATAGAATAGCAGTGAGATAGTGCTTCTATGGTTGGAATAAACTCATAACATGCTGCATGGTACTTACTGTCTGTTACAGAAAGTCTCTTCTTGATACTCCAAACCAATTTGTTAATGACTTTCTTTGTATACTGAAGCTGGTGGAGGGCGGGTGTGTAGTATTAATTTTGTTTCTACAAAAAGTGTTTTTTTTCCCTCTTATATTATATGCCTACAGGATAGTGCAGTTACAGATGTAATCTGCACAATAACAATTTGCAAGCAGGAACTTCAAGCTGCACAAGGGCGCAGGGCTCTGTCTATGACTTTCAAACACAAGCCTACTCTTCCAGGAGCTTGAGAAGAAAGTGTGGACACTAGTAGGACAAACTGTTCATTATTCACTGCAATTTCAGATATACACAGTGGAAGTAATTGGCCAGTGAAATGTACCCTGTGTAGTCCACAGCTCTTCACTTATTTACCTCTAGCATATTTATGCACATGAATAAGCACTATTACATTCATTTACAGCTCCAGGACAAGAAGGTACTCTGAGGTTTACAAGATTTGGCTGATGTACTGTGGGCAGTCCCCTGTTTCCTTCAAGAGTTCAGCACATCAGGACACTGAGCGAATCAAGGAATAAATTTTGTAGTTGGAACTTACATGAGAACACCTGGCTTCTCATTTAACTGACCTGGAAGATGATGTCTGCTCACAGATAGGTTGGGCCAATCTCCCTCACCAAAGACATCATAATTGTTTCCCTTTTTTTAAGTGCCATAATCCACGACTTTTCACATGAGGAAGAATGAGGATTGGGGACCAGTCTTCTTTTGTTAATGACCTTGGCACAAGAAATAAAGGTGTGCTAATATATTTTGTTGCTGGTATGAGTCTGGGGGGCATTGTGAACACAGATAGGGTTTAGATGATAGCATAGAAGAAGCTGAAGACTTTGGTGGTCTGGCAGAAAGAAATGGGATGACATTTATAGTGAAAAAAGAAGGATCATTTACTTCAGAAGTAACAGAGAAAATTTCTTATATAGGAGTTTATTGGTTACAAATGACAGAAGGGAAGAAAAACCTTGGTGCACTAGACAGTGCACTATGAATCTGTGAGGCAATATAGCTATGGAAGGGCAAATGTACAGGATGCCTTCCACAAAGTATTTCTGATACGGAAGTGCAAGGTGTCCAACTCTGTATCTGCTTTTCATGAATATGAATCTAAGCCAGAGCCAGTACATATCTCTGAGGATGATCAGGAGTTGTAAAGCCCAGTTTGTAAGAGGGACCAAGTTGGTTATGTACTGGATCAATTTGTGACGTGCTTTATATAATGCCCCTGCCCATTACTTCAAGAAACGGGCTCAGTAAGGAAAGAGACCCTTTCCACAACTTTTTTCTTTTAATGGTATTGACCTCATGTTTGATCAGAGATCTTGGCTAGGTTCTTAATTTGTTGATTAGCGGGATGTCCTTTTAAATAAACTGATAATATTTGCTTATACCAGCTGTGGCAAAACTACTATTTCCACAGAAGCAGAAGCACATGCTTCATGACCCAGGATGGACTTGGCATCCCACTGCCCCATTCCCAGACCATCCCCCTCCCACAGGCTGCTCTGGCTGGTCCCCATTCCTCCCAGTGCAGTGGGGCTCTCTCCACTGCCCTGGCCCCAGCCAAGTACAGCCCAGCAGGGAGTCTCTTGCTTATGATAAACTCAGGTTGCTCCAGGACTGACTCCCTAACATAGCTGGGATGAGAGGAAGCCTCAGACGCAAATGGCAAATACAGAGCTAATGACGTATTCTTTCTGTACTAAACCCAGAAAGTCTGCACTGAAGCCAGTGTTCAGCACCTGTAGACTGAAGGAAGAAGAAGAAAAAAGGAAAGCATTATCATTAAGCCACACTTCTGTGAAATGCTGTGATACTGCAGCAATGACCTGAGAATTAAGACAGGCTAAACAGATACCTGTCCTTGAATAGTAGGTATTACGTGTGACTTATGTTAAGTGCAAAGCACAGTGGTACCCCTGTAAAGGTAAGAGTAGGAAGGATGATTATTATCTTCAAACCATTTAATCTGTATTTAGTGAACAATGATTATAAAGGCTGCCCATTCAGTAATGAGATTCAGACTCCCTTAGTTAATTGATACATGGCAGATAACACTGAGAGAGATCTTAAGTTCAATGCCACTTTATACTATAGTTGTACTAAGTTAAATAAAGTTTTCTCTGAGCATTCATATGCTGTAATAAAAATAGTTTGTTAGAATTTGCTTGTAAATTTTCAATGGGAGGAGAAACGGGGTTTGCAGAGTTTGTTGGAAGTGATGGAGTTTTTTAAGACACATGCCTGTAACCTTTATATCACAACCTACTGTGATGCTGTAGTCTCAAGATACTTCCTTGGCAGAAAAAACCCACAGTCTTGCGGTATTTTAGTTCTAGCATGAAGTTCATTAGGAAGAATGAATTCTCAGACTTTCTAAGAACACAGAGCATGTGGCAGGAATAAAAAACAAAAGGAAAGAATAACAAAACGTTTCCTTATGTAAACCTTACTTATTTGCAGGCTGAATATTTATGTTTGCTTTTTCTCTCCCTGCCATGAATGATGAATTTAACATGCACAAAAGCAAAGGAGATTGAGAATACTCCATGCTGATGGCTGGTATTCATGTGCAGATGACAGCTGTTAGATACAGAGATAGTATTAATATTGCTTCACCTTCCCCAGCTCCAACTCCACACGCTCACCCTCCTTCAGCTTGTGTCTGCAGTACACAGGCTGCAGTTTATCAATGGTCCTCCATTCTGAAGGGAAGCTATGAATTTGCTGGGGTATGAAGGGGTACCAGAGGTGTTTCCTTTGACATAATTGTAAAACTATGGTCCAATTTAGCTAAACAGCAGGTTTTTGAAACTGTCTGTTTTTGCTCGTACCATGCAATGATTGCCCAGAGATGCCATTTGCCCCAAGAAAGCTGTATCCCAGGACCTCAGAGCAGCAGTTTCCCTAGTCCCACCAGCTGATGCACCTCTGGACACACAGACTGAGTACAAAGAGCAGTCCCATTGCTCTGCCTGTTGCTAGTGTCCTGGCATCAAACGGGATGAAGAAATAACCACTGTTTAATGGAGCAGATGAGAGCTTCAGCTGTCTGGGAAGCAGAGGAACAAGGCTCAGGTATCAGAGAGCAGGCTTGGGACATACTAGAAGAGAAAGGGGCACAAGTGAGTCTGCACCCATGAGCATATATATATACTCCCATAAAAATCTGAAGCAAGCTCAAGGTACTGCAGTCAGCCTTCCTCTCTTTTTAGCAAATACCTGTGAAGCTCACTGGCACCCTTATACGCCTCTTTTCTGTCCCACACCTGTCTCACAAAGGGACAGCAGCCTACTGCTCCCAGGCACCCCACTAGCTCCAGGGACGGAGGCTAGTATAGAGATATTGCTTCAATAATATGGTGCCAGAAGATGGAAATTCACTTCCTCTCCTCACCTCTCCTCTCTGAAAAACTGCACACTGAAAATAAATTAAATTAAAAGGAACATGAAGATTGAGAAAAATCAATTACTCCAAATTAGCAAATACAGTTCTGAAGGTTGTTAAACCTTAGATCAACCTCTTTCGGTGCATGCTTTCTGATGCTTTTTCACTTATGTCATGACAAGGAATCTAAAACTGCCACCTTAGCAGCAGAAAAGGGCTTAGTGGAGCCACAGTCATCTTTACATTCTTGCTGACAGTGAATCATTAGATTCAGCCAGCTGAAATCCCCAAGTTCTGTAAAAGGAACATTTCTTGTGCTTCAAACAAGGGAAAAAATGTCAGGCTATTGTAGTTTCAGGCACAAAATTTTAACAGGGACAACTGCATCAAATTTGTCTAAAATCCTGCTGACCTGGTCCTTAGTCCTTCCCAGGAAATAAAATTGTATATAACCTTTCCCCCCCCACCCCGAGGTTTAAAATTGTTCAGTTAATATTTTTAGCATGAATTTTTAATTTCTTCCTGTTTCCAGCAAAGCAGGCAAAGTTAATGAAGTTCTTCATGTCCTGTGGAAAAAGCTGTCAGAGATTAAGTCTTGTTTCTCATATTGTCTGAAATTACAGCAATGTCTGAGGGCACTCAGTAAGCTCACAACCCAATGTGCTAAATGCTATGAAAACACAGCAGAGACTGCCCCTTGCTAAGGAGCACTCATCTTCTCCACCTGATGAGCTGACTTCCTTACTCACAAGATACTATAAAAGGACTTCTAATATAAATAATGCATCGTCCTAAACTGAAATATAATCAGCAGAAATGAATTTGAATATTAATGCATGAGACGTGTGTGTTCATCTCTATTAGTTGTCTACAGCTGTCCCATTTCGCTGAGATCTCACTGGCCCATACTTTCTCCTGCACCACAGAATGGGATGTATTGCTGTGATCAAAGTAGTCTTAATCACAATACATACACACCACCTGGGGAGTTACACTGGAGAACATTGAATCCGGATGCTCTCCTCCACCCCCTCCCTCAGCACCTGCACTGTTTGCACCCACTTTCTGTCTACAACAAAATCCCCTTCAGACTGGGGGAATTTACCCAGGTCACCATCACTACAAAGGAAAGATCAGTCTCACTTTGTGCGATGTTGGTTAAATGAATGCCAGATCCAACTGCCCTTATGTCACTGTCCTTACGCCAAAGGAAAAACTATGCTGCTGAAAGGCAGATCCTCATGAGAGCCTGACCTTTATTTTTCAGAGGACGTATTATTCCAGTTGCAGAAAGAGAGTCAAACACGACCTGTTTAGTTTGGTCGTGTGAAAAGCTGGCTTTATATAAAAGCTGTGAACAGATTACAACACAGCAACTGATAATAAAGATCCTGGTTTTAATATAGGTGTATGAACTTCTCCTCCACACACTTGCACAGCATCAGCCTTGAGTGGAAAAATCACCACGCCAGACATTTTGTGTAAACGGCCCAATCTGTTGCTCTCTTACATTCCTCACACAATCATAAAGCCTATTACCTCCCCAAGGCCATAATCATGATGCTGCTGGACAAAATATCCTGAACAATGAAATGAAAACCCTACAGTAAAAAACAAAGCTAAAGTTGGGGATTCATGACAATAAATCTGGGGCAAAGTCATTCAACCTGTGGTTGTAATTATTCTCTGAAAAAGCAGCACAAACTCAGCCATTTGGAGGGGAAGTCCTACAGACCTCTAGCACTGCCATTAAAACACCCAAACAGTATTGCCCCTAAGAGATAAAAATATCTATTTGTGCAAAAAACAGGTTACCCTATCACTGTAGATTGATTATGTAAAAGCAGCTATCACCGCTGCTGGCTAAATGCAGAAATAATACTCAACCCCTGAAAGAAAAGGAGTCACTTGATTCAGTTTAACATGCTACTCAGAGAGATATTTTCTAATGAAGCTGAGTAAGTTGAGAACACAAATCACACTTAATTTGTGGCTAGAGGTAAACCTAAGCTGGGGTTTACAGCCTGAGTCAATATTCTTCCTCTGCCTTCCTCAGTCTTCCTAAATCAGCAAAGACAGAGAGACTATCAAGAACATACGGGATGCCAACCAGGACGTAATCAGCAAAACATGGGACATTCTGAGCATACAAGGCAGATGATCACTCAGAAAGATGTTGATGTCCTTATGCCTATTCATTTACCTACTTGAATCAAAGGAATGGAGGAGGAGGGGGAATGAGTATTAGGAAGGGGGGAGGGAGCCTAGGCATGATTAACAATAGGTGTGAGACAGGAAGAACTAGATTAAACTGATCCATATGCAAATGATCTGAGTCTGATTGCATCAAACCATGCACAGTTTAATGAGTATGGTAAGATGCCTTTATCTCTGCTTGGATGTGTTCCGAAAAGAAGGACTGCTCCAAGATAAAACACAGTTTAATAAGAAGGTTTTTCATTATGGGGTCGATCTGCATTTGCATTTCTCTCTCTGAGACACACAGCTTTCCTCAACCTCCATTCCTTTTCAAGAGATTAGTCAGTAAGCACTTATGTATTGTTGACACACACCTTAGGGCATTGCATACTTAACATGTGTGTGAGTTTTAGCGTGGTCCTTCATGACCTGGATTAGACATTTCAAAATGAAGACCAAGTGGCAAACTCTTATTTTTCTGCTTATCTGCCAAGCACTCTTTGCCCTTCTGTTATTTTGAAGTTCTGTAAAATCTTTTTGGCATTCATACACTGCTACAGAGAGAGAACTTAGCTTGGGTACTTACAGCATCACGGGCCAGACTCAGAACTGCATCACCGCTGCGAGATGGTGATAGCTCCAGCTTCTGTGTAGCTAATCTGATTTTACGCTACTATAGCTGAGGTCTAGCCCTCTATTTCAAAAGTGTGTGTTGGTTTCTTCTGAATGGCTGCCTTTGTACACTGAACAAGGTAGCTAGGCACTGCCTCTGCTTCACCTGTCTTATGCTCTGCTTACCGTTACAGGTGCAGGTGAAATAAAATAGAGGCAACCTTTTCCTCCTTGTGCAAGCAAGACTGTGAGAAATCTCCAAGGCTCTCAGGAAGATCATAGGAAAGACAGCTGACCAATGCACTGGCCTCTGCTCAGACTCCAGCAGCCATGTGGTATAATAAGCACTAGTCTTCTCATCCAGCTATTAAGCAATGCGAATGTTGCCTTTCCTCCACTCCCACCTCTAGTGATGATGGGCATGAGTCTTCAGGTGGCAGTACTGAAGGCCTGCCAAGCTTCATTTGAAGGGAAGCATTTTTAAGGTCGGATTTGAAGACAGAGAAGAATGCAGCTTTGTGCCTGTGATAGGGAGCATAAGCGAAATCACAGAGATAGGTGTTGAGAAATGTAGTGAGTGGCTAACGGAGACTGGAATGACCACAGCTATCTGAGGCAGAGTATGGAGTGGCTGTAAGAGACTGTGCCTACATCTCAGGCATAGGTCCAACCCTCCTTTGACTAGGTGTCATCAGATGTCTCTTAGAAATCTCTGCTCTTCTTAGGGTTAATCTGGATTGGTATAAACACATGAGTTCACACTGGCATCCTTTCTCAGGTCTCTGTTGGAAGTACCAAATTCATCATCTTGCGGTGAAACACTTGGGGTGAAATCCTGACCCCTTTGTAAGCCTCTACTTCACCTTTGGTTTCAGTGACATCAAGGTCCAGTGATTTGGTTCTAAACATTTTCACCTTTTCACCTAGGTGGGCATCCCAGTTCCAGTGGTGGTCTGGCATTTCCCTTCCCTCACAGGTGGGAAGATGTGAGTCTGTCTGATTTCAGTCAAGTCTCTTAGCAGCTATTGAACACTACTGTTAACCTCCTTGCAGTCCTTTCAGTTGTCCAGGTTACATTTTCCCTTTAAAAACAGACGTACTGCCATTCACTATCACTCCAGAGCTGGCATGAGTATTTAAAATCTTGGTAACTTTCTGAGTGCCAGTTGTGGAATAGGTCTGATGACCATGGTCTACGGTGAGTAAGTACTTATTGGACTCTGCCTGTGAATTAATGGTGGGAAGCAAAGCCGTCACAAATATCTGCTGTTAATGCCATCAGAATTTCACTTGTACCTTATACGTGTAATTTTATTCTGATATCTTAGTCCCACGTTGTCATTTGTACTTTTGCCCCTAGGATCAACACTGGAATCTGTATTGAAAGTTGAGAGCAGGTATTTATGTAGGCTTTGAGCCATACCTAAATGATGTTTGATCTCAATGCCATTATCACAGCATAGCTGTCTCTTTCTTCTTTCCAATTCTCTTTCATTCATAAGGCAGAAAGACCTTTTAATCTTTATGCAATTTCCTCTGCAAGGTCTAAATCACCTTGATATTTGGCAACATTGATTCTGTCTTTCCCTTGATTGCTCAATCTTAGGGAATTTCCTGAATAATAAAAATTATGTCCATATATGCAAAGGTGGTCATAAGGCCTCTTTCAGCACCTTTGCTCTATTTATCATATCTAATTTCTAGAGGATTTATATTAGTCCAATGTGTTCTTTAGAAGCCTGATCCAATTTCTGTTTAAGTCAATGGCACTTTTGTATTAGATCTTAATGGTAGTGGAATTTAGCCTAAAGCCTGGTGTATTTAAGTCAGTTTTAATCTGAAGGGCCTGTAATAAAACCAATGACTTTGATCTTCTTTTCTGGGAGTGCAACGGAGTCAGAGACTTTAATTTTTCTTTTTTAAACTCAAGTAACTTCATGTTAGGTGGGTGACTGTGAGGACACTCCTCTTCTGCACAAGTTGTTCTTTACATGTAGAATAGTGCATTGGACTTTGGACTAAGAAGGAGTTTCATAAGAGGCAAAACTGGGGATATGTTACATGGAAACCTAACTACTAAAATAATTATCTGTTTCTATTAAGGCCCAGTAATCATTTGTGTGTGTATATATATATGTATACATATACAGGGGCTGCATTAATGAATTAAGTTCAATAATTTTTTTCTAACAGGACAGTAAAGCAACACTTACCCTCTTCATCCTTATTGCACTTTCTTGGGCTGAGTCTTGATGCCTTTTATAATCTGGGCTTCTCAAATAGCAGTTGTGATGGGATTTTTCCCTGACATGCTCATCTATCCAGTAGGAATTGGATATAGATCACCAAACAGTTACCTGCTGTAACAACTCTTAGATGATGTCAATGTTGGCTTGATATGAACTGGTGAGCTAGAGGTGAGGGAATAACCTACCGACCATTCTTTTGAGCCATATATTCCCCAGCAGTGACAATTTAACAGAATTGCCAGAAAGCTCATCTATTACAATCACAAATCAGGTGGCCAACAATATCAATGTTTTAATCTTAATCTGCCTTTGCTTCTCTCCTTGTTTTCCCTTTCCCCTCTGCCCCTAACACATACAAACACAGAGATTTTCCCCTTTTATGAATACAATGGATGTTGTTGTCAGTTCAGATAAGAGCAAATGCCAGATAGGATGGCAATATTTTCAGTCCTGGCAAATGCAATCATAAGTTCAGTTTATTAATATTGCAACAGTTGCACTAAATGAGATCACTTGGATAACAAAACATTTATCAACAAAACGCTGCCACCTACTGAAGTTTTGCAAACAGCCCAGATGATTGGATAATATCACAAATTCACTCTGTCACAAGCTTATGGTCTTTGCTGAAATCGTTCTGAGGGAAAAAAAGCAAGAATGATAACCAGCAGAACAAGACAAGACATCTCTTTCATGCAGTCTGTTCAGCAAGTGTCAGGGTAAATCCTGGAGAGCAACCTCCAAAGAGGAAAGGAGGTTTGGCTTTTTGTGCTCAGTATGTCATGGAGTTTTCAAGCACAGTGGCTACGGAACTCTTCCTACCAACTGCTTTAGCTTGCAGCAGCCCATTATAAACTTCCAGTTTTCTTGTTGTGCTGGTTATTCAGCCCATGGTAAACTGATACTAAAACTTGCCAGATTTTTGGGTTGCATGACCCCAGGTTATAAAGGCTTTGTAAATAAATATAGAAGAAGTACGAGTGATTACAATGAATCTTGTGCATTTTCTGATGCAAGATCTCAACTAATTTAAAATGTTCATTATTTCAGTATAGCTCCACCAGGCATGCCCGTGAAACAAGGATAAGTCCTGCACACCATACGTAGGAAGAGCTTTACCTACCCATGCTTCATTGCTTTGGTGTGGATCAACAAATGATTAGATATAAAAGGGCTGACAAGGCTTTGGATGGGAATTGTTGTACCTGTTTGAAACTGCAGACAGCACTTCTAGATTGCCGTAACCTAAACTGGCTTTTAGGCAAGAATGTGGATCTGATTTCCCAGTGTTTTGGGAGAACTGCTTTGGGGGCTTAGCTGTTAGTTATTGGTAGAAGTATTTAAATGAAATGCAAACAAAATTATTCATGGTGCAACTATTTTTGTACTCTATGAGTAGGAAGGGGTATTTATGTTATTCAGAAAAGCAAACTCAAAGAGTCAAGACAGCATAGTTTAGAAATTACAATCTCATTGCAATTATTTCATGCAATGGGGGACCCGTCTTTTCCCTTGCAATACTATTCAGTTTCTTAGTTGTAATAATCACAAAATTAATACTTACTCCTGGAACATCCTTGTTCCTTGTTTCATATCACGTGATATGAAAAAGTGACTGCTTTTTAAGACTGGAGTACAACAGATCATTTAAACATGTGCATAACTTTAAGCATGGGAGTAATTCCATTGAAATAAACAGGACTACTCAAACATTTCTGATTTTTCCATGTGCTTCTGTGCTCTGCTAGCTTAGGGGCTAAGAATGGATATGCTTATTTAATACAGTGTTTATCTACTAAGCCTACACTCAGCATTACTGATTCCTTCCCTTTCATCAGAGACAAGGAGTTCTCCATTTTTCTAGCCGCCTTCTGGGCCAGTTTCAAACTTTGTTGTGCCTTCCCATGCATTTGCATTTTATATCTGATGTAGAAAATAACAGCTATGAAACCAAACCCTGAGTCCTGAGGGAGTAAAACAGATGACTTGAAAGGAAACACTCAGAGGTTTGTCTAGATTAGGGGACGCAACTGATGTTAGTTTGGGGCTGGCTCTTCCTGACCTAATTTTGGACCTTTTTGCACTGGGAAGTAGGGTCTCCTTTCTTCTTTGGATCTAGCTGTTTGCAATTGCCCTTGGGTTCCCCTTCATGACTGGGACCACATGTATTGACTAACCCTGGCCTCCTTCTCTCTCCCTAATGCTGGAATTGTCCTTACTGCTGTGATGCTGTGTTTGTTTAATGCAGGACATGAATGTATGCTCACTACTGCGCTGGGAGACCCCAACTAGTGACAAGGCAGACCCAGAGTCTTTAACTGGAGTTGGCCCCTATGCTTAATTCTTTTGCAGTAAAATCTACAATATCTTTTAGTCTTCAGTGGTTTTTTTTAAACCTGGATTGCTTATGGTGGTTTAGTTGTGCTGATGTACCTGTTATGTGTATCCAGTGCCAGCTCCACCACCCTTTGCTGTGCAAGTGGGGCAAAACCCTGAATCCCCACTGTGGGCCACCTGGAGCTGACATTGTTAGATATAAGCCCTGACTAATTTAGGTGGGATTGGGCCTTAAACTGCTCTTTGCTACAGCTGTTCTTCAACACAAAGGAACTTCAAAGGGTTTTGACTCCACTCGAGGACACTGAAGCCAACACATCTGCTAGCTCCTATGGAGATGAAAGCGAGTGTTTAACGCACACCATTGCCCTAACCAGTGTGCAGGTGCAATTTCTGGCTGGAGCTCTTCACATTGGCCTGTCTGTATTTAACTTCTTCTGTCAGGATTCGTGCTTATTTCTGAGCTCAGAGCTCTTGGCCTTTCTCTCAGTTACACCGTTCCTCTAAGAGCATCTGTATGTTGCTTCTTCCCCTGGCACCATGGTGGCAGCTGTGGGCTTTCCAGCATCAGGCTGACAGGGCAGGCTGCCCCAACCCATGGTCTCAAGTGCAAGGCCAGTGTAAACAGCACATGCTGAGATTTACCTTCATTAGCTTCCCACACACAATTTTTAACCTTCCTTTGATCACTATTTTGCTTTTCTAAACCACTGGTGGGGTAGAAGGAGCAATCTTGTGGAGCTCCTCACTGGGCAGCACTGTCCTATTTGGGTGGTGTCAAGATAAATGCCTATGATAGGTGCCAGCTCTCAGGCTGGAGAAAATCACTGCATTGGTATTACTAAGGCAGCAGGTCTGATATCCTGGATGTGTAGGCACAGGCATAGTCTGGAGTAACAGCTGTCATCTGTGGCCCGTTTAGGCTTCCATGAGGATTCCCGGTACCAGGCTTGCTTCTAACTTGTGGGATTTATGCACTCTGTAAATGAACATCTCTAGTACTTTGCTACTAATCTGGACATGAAGTGCTGCAAAATAGTTTACTCAGCCCATCCAGCTGTGAGCACACTCAGAAACTGCCTGCTTGGTATCTCTTACTTGCTAGTCTGACGTGAAGAAAACCTCTGGAAAAGTCACTACCATCCACCTCTTGCTGCACAAATATGCAAACAAAATTTAATGTACAAAAAATTCATTTTGAGTTTTAGTAGCTAGTCAAGAGAGTATATTTTAGGGGATTGTTTTATTCATCTTCAGTGGAAAGAGCTATTTAACATTTTAGTCCACCCAGATACAATTTTTGAAGGCATTGTATCTGGAGATTCTCTCTTGCATCTAATTTACTTGGATGTTTTACAAGTAAAAACTCCTCTATCTGTTAGATTTTGTACTCACACTTATTAAAGGAGTTGGCCACTGTGTAATTAAATTAGCAATGTTTGTTAGTTTGCATTTTTGTAGTCAATAGATCTTTATCAGTGAAGACCAGAGCATGATCTCGTTTTGCATGTGGAGGTTTAGAGTGGAGCACACATGTAAATATTGTGTATGTGTTTAGCAGAGGAGATCCTGAGCTTTTCCAGAGTGGAGGCAGGACTTGTGCTGGGGAGAGTTAGGCATGAGGAGCTTGGCTGATCGTGGCTGGTGGGAATAGCTCCTGGGTGGCTGTTACTTGCCCCCTGAACGAAGAGCTTTGAAGTGTATAGCTACTAAACAATTTAAGGTTTTCACAAAACCGACAAATAGGTAAAGTTGTATGAAGGGTTTGAAATCCAAGAGTACTGTGACAATGCCATGACAACAGGCATGGAACCCAGCTTCAGTGTGCCTCACTAGGGCATCACATCCTGCTGGGATGCTAGTGTCTCCATAAACTGGCTGCAGGAAATATGGTACCTACAGAAAAAAAATCTTCAAAAAACAACTACCTGAGGAGACACCTGAGCTACCTAGAAGCAAACCAGAAAGAACATCGGCAACACTTTGATACATAAGATAGTGAGTCTGGCAAGAGGTGGGCTCCTAAGTAGGCCAGGTGACACGTCCCTTTTGCGTGCCTCACTGCCAGGAACTTCTCCTGAAGGTGCCTACATCTTGAAAACTGCTTTGTTAAACCCAGACTGGCTTGCTGCCTTACTTTCAGAGAAACAGAAAAATAACACAAAACAGGCAGTCATTGGTGGCTATGGCACTCACTGGGCATGTGGGTGTTCAATTTTGCTCTTCACTAGTCATCTTTATCAGTTCCTGTCGCTTTGGGAAGCACCTGTGAAGAATGATGTCACTGCCTCAGCATAATGGTACATGTCTACTTTCAGAAATATGCACATCTTTTAAATTTGGTGACCAGGAAGCAGCAGGTTTGATTCTTAAAAGACCGAGTGGAGGGTCTAAAGAAGTAAATAAGTGCAGGTACCTACAGACTTAAAACTCCAATTTCCACTGCATCCTCATGAAACATAGGTGGGAACTGGTCCCTAAATTGTCTAGATATTCTTACAAATTTTCCCAATTTTTCCTTCCTCCCTCCCTGTTTTGCTTTTAAAGGCACACATAAGAACTTCTGAAAATGTCTGTAAATGTTAACTTAAATTTAACTTTTTAAAAAAGCAACAAAACACTCTTACTGTATGGTCTATCATAGAGAAAGGAGATCATCATCATCTGTTGTAAATTTTAAGATAAAGAATAAACTACATGCCATGGACATGACTTTTTCACTTCTCATGTTGTGCATTTTGCAGGTCCTTTAAGATGCTTTCAGAATGTGTATAAATTAGCTCCAACTATAATAACTACACATACTTTTTAGCTAATGCTTTGATCATGTTACTTAAAATTCCATTTTATTTACCATCAACAAAATGAACAATATTTGTACACCTTTACTGCCCTTTGCAGATTCTCATTTCTTTCTGAACAGAGAGTAACAACAAACATGGATATTGATAATCAAAAGCCATTACAGGCAAGATATGTACCTCATTTCTGGAATCACATTACACCACTATAAGTTAATTTCACATTTTCCCTAGAAAGAATAACCAACATTAGCCTGGTCCACACAATTGATTCATTGCCACTCTGTAACAAAGCCATAGACATCTTTCTGCAGACTCTATCGGTTTCTGTTCATTCAGATAGTTAATCCATAGCAGGTCAAGACTCTGTCTTGCCAGGAATGTATGAAATGTCCTAACTGTGGGGTAAAGTTGTTCCTCTGTGAGTGCAGAGGTCCACATTTGGAAGGGAGAAGTGCAGTGCAATGGGAGGAAGGGAGGCTGCATCCTGGCTTTCAAGTTTGTGACTGGGAGGTCCCCCAGATTTTATAAGGCCAGGCAATAAGTGCCTAGGAACAAAGGTGGGCAGTTTGGTAATCTCGGGGGAGGGAGACCTGCTATTCTGCCCTTTTCCTCAGAAAGTGCAGCAGTGCCCACCTTGCTGTTCGGGAAGGCAGGGAGCTGACTGCAAAGGCTCTGCCTGGAGTAAGTCGATGCAGCACCACTGGGACGACATTGGTTTGCACTGACCGTCACACAGATTATCCTGTGCATGGGGTTGTGCATGTACTAGTTGTGAACCCAGTCCTTTCGGCTGGATTTCCCATCTCTTCTCACTACAGATGTTCCAAATTAACTATACCAACTTTTATATTACTTCAGTAAGGCTTTTTTATTTATATGGAGCCCAGTTTTCCCCACTTGGCCCCAGATGTGTTTGTTCCCATTTCATGAAGCCAGCGCCTAAGTAATCTGTAAGCCAGCACTGTAACTTCCTCGCTCTTTGGCATGTGTTTAAAAGTCACACTACACAGATTTAATGCTGGTGGATGGTAAAGAGATTAAATTTTCAAGTGCCAACTCATCACATCAGGTTGACACAACTCCCACTGTGTTGTTGAATTTGCTTTAGTCCTTTATTATGGGTGTGGGGAGAGATGTCTGAGGGGAGTTTGAGAAAAATGGTTTCTTTACCAAGACAGCAAATAAGGAAATACATGTTTTAAAGTGTAAACTCTCTATTCTGAAAGGTTTGGCATTGTGCCTTTGTGTGCTGTCTGCCCTGTCTGAAAATTACATAACTATGAGTGTAAACTATGTATGTGTGTGTGTATTTGTGGTTTTATTATAAGCTGCTCAGAGTGATGCCTGGGAGAGCTGAACACCAGTGGAATCTGCCGGGTGGAAATAATGTTCATGCACTTTCTTGTTGATGAGTTAGTAAGCCACAAATGTACCAGGAGCTCATTAATGTGGCATTCTCAGACTGTGGTTCATGAAGATGGGGAGAATGACGTGCACTTCTGTAAACGTGCTCCCTTCTCAAAATAACGGCTCATGGAATGGGACCAACCTTGTAACAGCTGGGTTCACCATTTCTGGGGGACCACTAGAAGGTTTCAACTGGTTTTGTACTAGAAGCTTAAGGGATAAAAACCCCAACAACCCTACCCTCCATCCTCTGCCTTCCCCTGCTAACAGCTCACTGTTGGGCCAGGGAGAGATGATTAAAATGGTGGAGCTCCTCTTGTCCCCACTGGGAATACTGTGCTTAGCCAGAGGACATGATGTAGGGCTTTGGCTGAAGAAAGCTGCCAGTCAAGTCTGGGTTCATAACTTTCAGATATTGAAGGCAAATGTGCCAATAGGTGCTCCAGCTCCTGCTATACTGCTTACAGTATTTGTAAACAATGAAATATAATGCATGTATATCCTGATCCTCCATTAATTGGGAAAAAACAACATTAGAGGAAGCATCAGGGGCCCAGTTCTGCTTTCCAACATGTACGCACCATAACCCCCATTAATTTGAGATGGAGTCACGTGGGTGTATCCTGAGGGGGTGATTGCATCCTACATCAGCTACAAGTGACCGAAAAAGGGAAAATAATCGGCCTGATACTGGTCATTTGGACAATGTGTATTTGATGTGTCAGAGTCGTTCCAACCTTCCATTTACCAGATGTCCGTAAAAATTCATAGCAGGCTATTAAATTTAGCAGATCCCGTCTTAATTAGATTAGCTTCTGCTCAGCATGACAGCAGAGTATTTCACTGATGGAGGATTTATAAAGATTTCTGGTGGGAATTCTTTATGGAAGATGTAGTCTTTTATCCAGTGGGATTTACAAATGGAGGGGGGGAAGGAGGAGAGGAAGCCCTGATAAGGACACACAAACATTGCCATGGCATGTTAAAACATAAATGGGAGCTTTTATTTTATGGATGTTCCCTTTTTATTTCTCTTTTGCAATACGGATAGGCGGTGTGAGTGGTTTTTGTGTCCTTGCATTATCAAGCCCAGCTAACATAAAGGCATACGGGTGGTGGAAAACTACAAGCAAATTCTTGTTGTCAAATTCCCTCCTAAAACTAGCACCAAAGGAGTACTCAATGTTCAGTTGCCTGTCAGGTCATGAGTTATTTTTTCACCTACAGGAAACAGAACTGTACAGTTTGTCTTGGGCTGGTTTTATGTGCTGCAATCCAGCATCTATCCATCCATTGCCCTTCTTTCTTTAAGGTCACTGCAAAAAAAAACCCAAAAAAACCAAACAACAAACCCACTTTCTTATTAATTCTGTCTCTGCCCCAATGCCAACGATTTTCTGGTTTTCTCTGTACAGGTTTTTATGGAAGATATATACTGTTAATGGTGACACTGGTGTCAGTAACAGAACGTGAGCAGCAGCAATGTCTGTGCTCTATTCCCAGTGTGTAGATAACTTCATAAAGAAAAAAAGGTGGGTGGAGGGGAGGGGAGATCTGGATAATTTTTCTTGTCATTTGATTCACCATTGAAAAGGTCATTCCCTGTAAGAAGAGACAGTCTTCCCTCTGAGATGTCTGGGGGAGGAGCAGAAATGGCAGAGCCAAAATGGGGGGGACTCCTTGCCACCGCGTGGCTTTTGTAAGGTGGCAGAGCAGCCCTTCTGAGCACAAGGGCATGCAACGCCCAGAGTATGCATGCTGGCAGCTGATAAAAACAGAAAGGGACCATCCTTTGCTCACGCCGCGGGCTGATAGCATTCACATCATACACCGTTTGTTACTAGGCAACTGATTAAATATACGTGCCGGTCCTTCAAGCAGTGCTTGCAATTAATTAACCAAACCATTTTCATTTTGACTGTCTTCCTCCCTCCCCTCCCCACCACCAACCACCTTCCCAAATTCTGACATCTGACACAAGTGCAAGTGATTTGGTGCTCCTCCTGACCTATGGTGTAATAAAATAAAGAATGGACTCTTTGCATAGTGGATGTGGTCTACACCAGGGCAGTGGACGCCTCTGAGCATCCCTGGTGGGTCTAGATAGCAGTTGGCACACACAACAGACATTTTGCTTTGCTCTGCCGGGGCCAATGTAAACTGAACTGTAAAAACCGCAGGGCAAAGTCCAAAAGAACTTCTCCTGGCAAATCTATTTGAAGTGCAGTTGGATTGAAGGATGGAGGATGGGTGCCCTTTCTTGGTTTTAAAACTGGGATTCCTCACCCCTAAAGTACTCATTCTCAAATTTAAAACCACTGTGGAGCACATTTGCATGAGTATATATATATAGATACATATATATTGTAATAAATATAAATATTTGTAGAGCTACTAATATATATGTGAGTGGTGTTAATGTCCAAGTGTCACCAACTCTAAGTGCATACACCTCTGTACTAGCTGTTACACTGGGAGCCCAAACCAGGCAGTCCCTGGTCTGCTCAGCTCACAGTCTAAATAGCAATGACAGGCAAAGCGGAAGAAGGGATCTAGGCATCAAAGGTTGTTCAAGGTCATACAGGGGGTCAGTAGCAGGGCTGGGAATAGAAAATGGCTTTTGTTTTGAGATCAAATTTTATAATAAAAAAACAGTGAGTCACCTCACCCCAAATCCTCCCTCTAATTTTGTAATACAGTTGTCATATTAAACTTGTATGAAATAGACTGGAATTACACATGGAAAACGGGTAACTACAAGGATCCTGGAAGATCTGACTGTTCCTATTACACTTGATCAAATGCAACTGTCAGCTGCTTTGGCAGAGATCACCTTTGATGATTAAAAGGAGAGGACTACATTACAAGAGGGTTTGAGCACGAAACCACTCGCTGAAATCCACAATTAAACAGGAGAGGCTATTGTTCTGTTTCTGACTGGGAACAGAGTTACGAATTTATTGGAGTTCACAGGCTTGCTGCAGAGTGTGTCTTTAACAAAATTGTAGCCCCATTCTGTACCAGAGCTTCCTACCCCGCTCAAAACCTTGAGTGCATTAAAGAAGCAATTTAGGGTTTATTTGAAGGGGGAAAAAATAGAATGTCGAGTTGGGTTTCTTTCTTCCTTCCTCCCACTGGCTTTCTGCTGGGGAGGGAGGGATTTGAATCAGCAGATTCTCAATGGCACTGTCGCCTATCAGAGCTGGTATAGAATCACTAGAAACGAGTAAGAAGCAAATAATGAAGCACAGACTGACTGACAATTTGAGGTTTGTTTTTTTTTTAACATGCTGGCCAGCAGCTGATTTGGTGTGAACCGTCTGTGGAGCCATGCTGCTTTTTTCAGCCTGTGCCTTTGAGTCAGAACTGGAATGGTGCCTCTGAAAAAAAAGCAGTCTTTGGGTTTGTGACTCTTTTGAATGAGCTGAGGCCGTTTTCCACTCCTAATGGGACTAGGTTACCTTGGCCTGCTTTTGTTTGACTCTGGCCTGTCATTTTTTTGGCCTGTAGTCTGGTCTGGATAAAGAAGGGTTTATGGCTTTTACCAGCCTTGCGTGAGCTGGGCAAACATGCACTGTGGCAAAAGCAGCCCCCCCAGCTGCCATCCTGCCTGCCACACGTGCTTGTGACCTGTGGAGGTGACGACCATGCTGTGGACGGAGGAGCAGGTGCAGGTTGCACCTGATGAGATATCAGATTAAGTCCCTCTTCTCCAAAGGTGGCTGGCTGCTTTCAGCAGTCCCATTAGAGCCATGCACTCCTCTTTAACTTTCACTGTGGCTTTGCTGACCTTTGAATGAGAAAAACATTAGTAAAGAGCGATTTTATGCCCTCATAAAGAGTTATGTGTTACTAGGCAGTAATGGAAGTAAAAACCAACCCGGCCAAAAGATCTCAGCCTCTTGTCGCTGCTTTCTTTAATGGTGCTGCTGCATCATTAATCTACCTTGCGCTCGTCAATGGATGGAAATCCCACCCAGCAGATGTGAAGACTGTTCATAGTGTCAGTATGGGCACTGCTACTCAGCCCTGCTAATCTGCAGGGTGGAGGGGGAAAGTCAGAGAACACCTGTATTTCTTGCAGGTTTCTGCATGCTGCTCCTTTCCTCTTATCCCTGTAATGATTTATATTTGATTGACTTGGAATTATACCCAATTTTCGTTTTTTTTTGTCCTTCTAGTTCATCTTGGTTGTTCCATACCCATATATGGTTTGTCACTAGCCTTGATTTTTTTCCCACCACAATGAGGCAATAAATCCAGTGGGGCTGGACAGGAAACCCAGCTTGCCAAGGAGAGACAGGATGAATATCTCCTAGAGACAGTCAGAGGTTTGATTGCGTATTGTCCATACAGTGTATTTCAAGGAGTGCCCAGGGCAAGCCTGGAAAAACTTTTATGTCTGCAACAGTATTTCTTTCTGGAAAAACAGATTTAAAAAAAAGCCCGCTGTGTATTTTTTGCTCTTTTTATGTGTGTGTGGAATCCATGATATACAGAAGATGACTCGTTTCAAAATTTCAGCTAGGGCCTGTGTTTTAGAGGCAGAAGATAATCACATAGAAATGCCTCCTTTAGAAAATGTGTGTTTGCTGTCACTGCTCTCCTCAGCTGACTCAACATGGATTTGTACTTATTCCTCAAGCTGGAGATGACGTCTATGATCTTACTGCTCCCAACACCATCATTAAAAACACCGAGCAAGTTTTATTAATACTTTCTTGGGCTTCCAAGCATGTCTAGGCTCATTCATGTTTATGCTTCACTGCAAACACTGGTGAACTTGCTGATCACAAATTCCACCCAGCTGCTTGTTCCTGTAAATGCAGCAGAGATCCTGAGACACTGGGATATTGTATCAAAACTCAGATTAACTCAATAAAATGGTGATAGATGGCACACTAATGACACAGTGACTACTCTGCATGGTCTGTATGAAAATGCACATTCTGGATCCTTTTTTAAGAGATTGTTTCTGTAAGACTCCTGTGGTATTTGCAGTCAGGAAATCCACTCCAGACCTTGGAAAAATATTACCTTGCAGTAAGAACATGATGCTGTTCAGACACAACACTATCTTACTCTGCGTGCAATGACACTGGATTGCATCCTGGCACACTAGTGCAAAACCTCCATGCTTGAGAAAGAACTTCTTGTTTTAAACATTAAGGCGAGCTTACCTTAATTGCTGCTAGCGTAAGTGCAGGGAAAACACTCAGAAGCAGAATCCTTGGTGCCCCATTATAGCTGGTTACATTAATCACTATGTCTTTCAAATTAAGCCACTTACTGACAACAGGGGCTGGTTTGTGAACATTAGGAAAAGAACTGGATCTTGGTTGTCAGTACGTGGGCAAATAAAATTCCCAGATATACACAAGCCTGTGAGTACAGCATCACTTAACTGTGTTCTCTTGCTTGCACACATACGCAGTCATGCTCCTTAAGGGTTTGCCAATGGAATGTAATGTTGAATTATACAGGCTAACTCTATGAGCTAGCTCTACAAGAATTAGCTTGGGAACTGGAATTAGTATAACAGCAGTAGCAGGACACATTAGCTCACATGGCTGAGTTAGCCTGGCTGGCTACCATTAAGATTAGATGGCTTCTGATGCTGAAGCTAAGTCATGAGAGCTATCTTGCATCTTTCAACGTGATATGGTGGACTGTGGCCCTCTTCTCCCCCAGCCCCCACCCAGCACAGTGCACTTTGCAGATGTAGGCTATACATGCTTGCATTCAAGGTCTGGATTCTTAATGGAATGAACTGGCCCAGCTTCACTGTGGAAGTCAGTGGCATAGCTACATTGATTTACGTTGACAGACTCCTGGCCAAGATGTTTTGGTCTGTCATTTGTACTTACCATGCTCTACCAATCTGTGGGGCTAGTCATACTCTTATTCCTTTTAATGATGATTCTGCTGCAGTTGCCTTTTTTGCTTGTTGCAGTTAAGGCCAGCAGGCACTATTATGGTCTTCTAGTCTGGTCTTGCAATGATTTTAGCTTTAAGGGATAATTTTGAATAGGACTGCAGAAGCAGAAGCAGCTTCCTTCTGCTGCCAGCCGTCAAGGCTCAATCCCTCACTCTACTTCCCCCATGTTTCAACCTGCAGAGTGTTATGTTAATTTTGCTTGCAGCTTCAAGTCAGCTGAATTTCCGGCTGGCTTCAACTTAAGCTGTTTTTATTTTAAATAAGGTAAATTACCCGCTTCAGTCCACGGCTCAGTTTCCAAGCTTCCGTTCTGCCTGTTTTCAGGCTTCACTTCCAGGAGCTCTGCATAATCCCTGCGGAAGGCATGTCCTCCGCTCCTTCTGTGCCAGGGACACGCTGCTCCGCTTGGCTGCTCCCGGGGCTGGAATCCTCCTCTTCCTCCTCCCTCTTCTCTTTGGACTTTTGGTCTGAAATCAACAGAAGTTATTTTTCACCTTTATTGAAGAGACTTCTGCTAAGAGCAGCTTGCCAATCCCTAGACCCTCCTCCCCGTTTCTCTCTAGACTTCGCAGAACCTTTTGCTGCAGAAATGGAAAGTGTGCCTGTGACAATCATCTCCACTAATGGCTAGAAACAATTATGCAGTACACCTGATGGGGCTGAGAGCTCCCTAGTAGGCTAATGGTAACCAGCTTGCCTTTCCTGAGGCTTAGGTGGCTTGTGAAAGATTCAGTAGTAACAAGGCTGTGACGGTGTGAAGGTAATCTTAATCCCAGACTGCAGGAGAAAGCAAAACCAGGAGCATCTATGGACGCAAACCTCAGTGGTTTGCCATGGGACCCAGCTGTACACCCAGACTCCTCTGGCCATGGAGAGATAGGACCATGGGGAGGTCAACAGCTCTCAGACCTCCAGCTACCATAGCTCACTGCAGTACACTGCCTGTGTGTGTGTCAGCAGCCACTCACTCCCTAACGTCAGAGAGCTCAGCCATCTCTGCCATAGTGCCTAAAAAACCTAAGACAGCCTCTCCCTGAAGGGATTACATCCGAACTAATAATCCAGACAGGTGAGGAAAAGGAGGAGAAAATAAAGTGCAGAGAGGTGGGGTGACTTACTTGTGGTAACATAGCAGATCAAAGCTGGCACATTAGCCTCCCTTACTACACTGATCCCACTCAGTGCCATGGCCCTATGGAGCACATTAGCATATGCTCCAGCTTCAAAAGCTTCAGCAAGCCAAACATAAACCAAGAAATACCCACCTTCAAGAAAACTGCATAAGGCATCATATTATAGCATAAAGGAATAGCATTTCTTTGCTTGGCTCATGGAAAGCTGACATTTTCTGTGCTGTGCGTTGGCATTTCCTGTGATATTGCCACAGGCACAGGACTCGGATTGTTCAGGAGCACATGAAATACTGCTTCATAGATATAACTTTGGACATGAATCTGTTCTATGCACGTGGGATGGATAGGCAAAGCGTCGTCTGTTATAGAGATTGTTAGAATCAGCAAAATATTATTGAGGTGGTCTGCAGAAATCTCCACTCAATATAGGTAACCCAACTCTCATTTCTCTATGATTTACTCAGAAGTATGTATTTTGGTGTTGTTTTAGTCCCATTTTATGGGACTTACATTTGGCTTGGTTTGCCTTTCATATGTGCAGCTGTTTCATTTAGAAACATAGGATAACTGCTGCTGTGGTGGGCTGACTGTGTCCAGCAGCCAGGCTCCCACACAGCTGCTTACTCACCCTTGCCCCACAGCAGGATGGGGGACAGAAGAGGAAAAACAAAAGTGGGAAAACTTGTTTAACTGGTGAAGGAAAGAGAAAAGGAAACCCATAAGCAATCAATTACTATCTCCCAGAAGCAGAACAGCCAGTCTCTTAAGTGCTGGCCACCTTCGAAGCCAAAGACCACCTTCTTCCTCTACCCCTGTTTTCATTGCTGAGCATGACACTATATGCATGCATGTACTATATGCATACAATATCCCTTTGGCCAATCAGGTCGGCTGTCATGGATGTGTCCCATCCCCCCCCAGTCTCTTGTTCTCCTCTTACCTATTCGCTGCAGGACGTGGGGACAGAGTAGGGAAAAGAGAAAGGTTTGATGCTGTGCAGGCACTGTTCAGCAATAGCCAAAACATTGGTGTGTGATCAACACAGATTTAGACACAAATTCAAAGCACAGCACCGTACAGGCTGCTATGGAGAAAGTTAATTCCATCCCAGCCAGAACCTTTACAGGTACCTTGTTTAATGTACCCTGCTTCAGAGAAGGTTGTAAGTGTCTCTGAATCAACAGACAGAGGGGATTATATAGGGAGCGTAGGATTCATAGGCACCTCCAGAGGATTGTCCCTGGGATGTGGGTTTGGCTCTCTCCTTTCACTAGAGAGGCATTTCAATACCTAGCTTTTAGACAGCTGAAGTGAATTGAGATGACCTTCATTCTTCAGCGGTCAACCCTGAGTCTTTCTCCTGTTCTCTCTGTGTTGGTTGTTGTGCTATACCTATCCATGTGATTATCTGTCCCATAACAGGTTTGATGTAGCTTATAATTTTACCTTTAAATACAGTAACCCAAAATAATTTTAAATCTCCCTTTTTCATAATTCTCCTCAGCACTGAGTCCCAGACGTTAGTAATGTATATTTTGTCCTAGTAATTTATATTTTTACTGAGTAAGCCTTGATTGTGGATGATTCCGGGCTGTGGATCCTACCTTCTCAAACGCAGAATGAAGCTTCTCTGCCCAGTATTAAAAATGACCAAAAGCCTGAGACTGAGCAAAAGCCCTAACCTGTGATAACTGTCAGCCCCAAATAAATATTGATTTTAAGTGTCAATTCTTAGTAAAGATAGATGTCAAAACCCAACAAACACAATTATAGTGCAATAAAATATATTTCATAACTCTAGTTTAAATGTGTTCCAAAGCTTTTTTAGTGTAACATGGACAGAGAATCCACCTGGCCTTCTCGGTACAATATATCTAGAGAGGTATTTATTAAATTTATCTGATATATATTGTATCAATATAGCCAAGTGTGTTGTATTTCTGTCATGGTTTACTTCACCCTTCACTTTTCTGGCTGTTTTTAATGAACTTTTAGTACTGCTTTCTTCAGCTTGGCTTCAAAACGTCTGTCCCTATACGTGTGTGAGTGTGTGCCTTTCTGCCTTCGCTGAGGCCAGTAACCTTTGAACTAGTTGGTCATTTCTAACCAGTTTAGAAGCAAAAATGTCTCAAAAATACACTAACTTCCCAGAAGTTTAATCAAACCAGGCAGCTGTTAGTGGCCTGCTGACAGGAAACACTGTGGTATGAGCTCATCTCTTCTAGATAACAGCGAATCCACATGCAAGAGAGCTGCCCTGGCTACCTTTGGCTCAGAAAAGACTCTGCCAGAGCCCGTGCCTTTCCAGCGCCTGGAGAAGCCGAGCATGAGGGGCAGACCCAGAAGAAACCCAGCCTTGCTGGGTCCTTCAGCAGCCTGTTTCCTTGTTTCTCCTTTGTGCAAGGTAGGCTGAACCTGAATTTAATGGCCAAGGCAAAAATAGATCATGCTGTCTGCTAATATGTTATCACAGGATTATAGTATTTTCTTTATTTTTTTTTTAAACTCTTTTTCATAAAGACTGATGCCTATTTTCTCGACCACCACTGCATGGTCAGGAGCCAGTTTCCTTGAGTTGTCTGTACTGGTGCCTGATGTGTTCTGGGATGTTTAAAAGAAATTCAAAGCCTACCCATGTGCATAAGTAGTTTGTAGTGTTCTCTACACATCATTCTTCTCTTGCCCGTGTTTAGTTTCATCCACTATCTCAGTTTTCTTCATTTTTTTTTCATTCTCTGCAAATTCTCATGCTTCTCCATTTGAACCACCTACCTAATTTTGCGTGACACAAACTTTGTCACCTTTGCTCTTCACCATGGTCTTCAAATCTTTGATAAATATCCCAAGCACACATGTTATTTTTAATCCCTGAGGCATTCAACCTGTAACCCCTTTCCATGCTGAGATGGACCATTTGTTCCTCCTCTTCGTTTCTGCTCTCTCAACTGTGGGCTTCGCCCCCCACCCCCATCCACGCAGGACTTTACCTCTTACCTTGTGGTTACTAAGTTTCCTTTATAGTCTCTTCTCAGGAACTTTATCAAAAGCCTTTTGGAAATCTAAATAAAATTTAGCTATTGGTTGTCCTTTATCCACCGTTTTGTTAACTGTTTTAAAGGCCTTGAAGAGGTTTGAGGCTTCTTTTAAGACAGAGATCATGCTGGTTTGTCCCTATCATATCATCCTCATCTACTGCTCCTGCTTTATAACAATCTTTAATGATTTCCCTGTACCAGAAGTGTGTTGCTTAAGAATAGAAAGCAGAGGGAGATACTTGTCTGCAGAGACTTTTCCTAACAGCCTTCTAGCTCGTTGGTTTATGTAGCCTTTAAGCCCTCAGGTAAGGAAACAGGAAAACAGATTAATAGACATAGCAATCTCCCCCAAGATACTTTTAGATAAACACAGCCTTGGGCATTTAGAAAGTTGGATTTATTACACCTTAAAAGAGGTTTCTGAAAACCACGGTTGTTTTATTTTAAAGTATGCAGCCAAAGGCATGCACTTCTTTAATCTTTGCCACTCTTCCCTGATAGACAACCAAAAGCACAGGTCCCAGGGTTTAGAAACAGTTGTGTATAAACTGGAAACAATCTCAGCAAGCCTTATAACAATGAAGATCTCTTTGGGGGCACTGAAGTGGATTTGAACTGAAGCCAAAACACATTTCCAGTGCACAAGCTGTACAGAAACAGACACAAATGCACAATTGATATTGGTAGGGTAATATAATTGCCAACATTTTCCTGGAAAAATGAGAATGCAGACAGTGTTGTTAGAAGGTAGGTGGTTTTTTATGCTCAAAATAGCACTGAAGAGCAAACCCAGGCCTCAGTGCTTGGCTCGCGCTGGAGGTCTGGGATCCCAGCTGTGACCCCTCTTGCCTGTAAAGCGGCATTACCAGTGTACTCGGTTCTCATCACTGGTTGTCTGTAGCCCAAGGTCCCAACACCTGCTCTGTACTGTTGGTGGGTGTATTGCATGTGCCCAGCTCAGGTAACTCAGTGGTAAGTATTTACTTTTGGATGCCACTGGAATTTTTCATTCATTTTACCTGAGCTGAAAATCTTTGAAAAGGTGGCTTTGCCATTCACTGTTCATCTCTTTCTTGACCTCCACAAAGGCAGGAGTATGTATTTGTTGATTTGCTTCCGACATGGGAAAGAAAGACTCACATTCCTAGCCACTCTCCTCTTGTAATTTTTCTTTGTCCCTGAGTGATCTCATTCACTTCCTTCCCTCAGTTCCCAGCAAACAGGTAAGTACTGTAATCTGAACTTCTCTGACTCCTCAAAAGGCTCCTTTCTCTTACGAGTTTGTGGTCTATGGTGTTTTTTACATATTGATGCACCAATGTAAGGGGGTTACTTTGTTACTTGGGAAAAGAAGCAGGACTACCTGCAGCTCTCAATGTTGCCATGTTGGTGCTTTTTTTTAAAAAAAAAAAATATTACAATATCCTTGAGAGTGGTCTCAATTCTGCAAGGAACTGCTGGTCTCTGGAGATGCTGAGGGCTGCTGGAGAACTATAAAACCAGCACTGTTGATAGTCAGAATTGCTAAAATTAGTACATAGTTCTTGGACTGCAGTATTAGGCTGCGATTTATAGTTTTCCCTCTTTGTAAGATGGTTCCTGCCTTAGATACACCCATCTGTACACGTAAAGGGCACCCACACAAGCAGAAACAAGCTGCTGATATGTGTGTTAGGGATAAGGGGTTAACACTTCATTTTGTCTTCCCTTCCAGTGTGTCTACACAAGCCTCCCTGGGTACTCCTTGTCCCCAGCATTTGGATTTGTCTTTTTCTGTGCTGCCTGAAGCAGAGTTTGCTCACGCTTAGGTGATTTAGTAAAGGCTTCATAACTGCTTGGAAATATGCAAGGCTGTTTTTGGCAGTGCTGGTGTAGATATTTCAGTGCCCTGCCTCAGATTGATAGTGTTACTCAGGGAAGAGAAGGCAGCTCTGGAAAATGTTTCAGTTCAAAAGGAAGAAGAATGTCTTTAATCACTCAGGCTCTCAGGAAACCCAAGACCCAGTGGGACAGTCTCCTCATAGTCAAAGACTGTCCCAGAAAATCAGTGGCATTTGAAAGCAAGATCACAGCCAAGGAAGGCACTGCAGTTCTGGGGAAGGCCCCAGCCAGTGTGAGTGAAATGGCTACTGCCTCTGCTCCAGACAAAAATTGGCAGGGAGACTTGGGGTTCAGTATTTCAGAAAGAACTGCATATTTAGCAATGCTGTTTTTTCTGTTTGAAATATCTGGGAGGGTTTGGATCAGATAATCAGCTTTTAAAACCAGCGTGGCTCAAGGATCTATTTCAAGTCTCCTGAGATTGTATTTAGGGCCTGATCCCGCAATTTCTTGCTTGCTTTCTTCTGTTTCTCTCCCTCTCTAAATATACATATCCTGACTGACTCCTATGAGATTAATTCAAACAGAGCAACTGCTGGATTAGACCTTAATCCCTTTTCCATCCATTTAAATCATCCTGAATGGTGAGGGATTGGGGTGTGTTCCAGCGCTGGCCTAAGACTCATTTTATTCTGGCATCTTTTTGTTGTTTTGCATCTGTTTTCTGTCTTTTTTTTTTTTTTTTTTTTCCTTTGGCAAATTCTCTGGCTTCAGTTGTATTCATAACTTGCGATCTTACCAATATGGTCTGGCAATGATACCTGTCTTGAGGGGATCACTTTCCCCCCTCTCTTGCTCTGCAGCAGCCAGTTGCTTCTTATGAAACATCCCTCTCCCATCCACTTGGCTTCAGCTTCGTGGGGTGTGAATTTTGAAAGAACCAGCCCAGATTATTCACATTTATAACTGTTTTTTTTTCCAGCAGTGCCCCACCACACTAGCTCGCACGTACAACAAAAAGCCCTGCCCAAAAAGCAGAGGGTGGGCTGTGGCCTAGAAGAAGACTACAGAGAAAACTCTTTGGTGTGAGTTTCCTCAAGAGATGTGGAGGTCATCTCCCGGCCACCAAACCCTCCGGGTATCAGCCCTTAATCTGGGAAACAAGCATGAGAGAGACCAGCACCTCTCTGCACAACCCAAACCACGACGGTGGCGGGGACGTGCGCACGCTGACCAACGAACAGCCTCTGCACAGAGCAGCCCGGCAGCGTACCACCCCACTTTTGGCCAAAAACATTGCTCAGGGGCGTAAACCCGGCCACCGAGGGCCGCTGGTGCCGTTTGGGCCCGGGGTGATGCGAGAGACGGGCCGGCCGGGGAAGGGCTGCTGGGGACGAGGCACCGGGGGTCGGGACGGCGGGGAGGTTCCCTCGGGCCGCGGCGCGGGAGAGACGGCGGTGCCGCGGTGTGGGGGAAGGAGCCTCGCCGGCGGTGTGTGGGCGCTAACTGGGGCGAAATGACCCGAGGAACCGGGCGGGGGCGGCCGGGCCGGCCGGGGCAGGGCGGCGGCGGGCCGGG